>JALDAQ010000077.1:0-43000 GCA_025584915.1 Monochamus saltuarius
TTGATTAGTTCCTAATAGAAAACAATTTCCGACGACTCCTTCACGTGTAAATCCCACGTTGACTGCAGAATGTCGCTACTCTGGATCGACAAGAACACTTTTTTCTCGTCCAACGATCTGTGAGGAACACTTGTTAAGTTTGAATAGCTCTGCGCGACACACACAGATTACTGAAGTACTAGCGACACAAATTGCCCTTTTTCCCACTTTTTCACTATCACTTTGTTTTAAATTACTTCGTGTACGAAATTTTATTTTTCGGAAATTTATTTTTCCATTTTTGGCAGATGAGTAGCAAGCTTGAAATGAATTATGGAATTATGTTGTATTTTTTCATTTATCAAAGGTGCAGATCAGCAGAATGACCTGTTCTTTATTAACGATTCATATTTGTATCTTTATCAATTATCGAAGGTGCAGATCAGCAGTATGACCTATTCTATCGAAGGGGCAGATCAACAGTATGACCTGTTCTTTTATTAATGATTCCAGTCTGTATTTTTTCAATTATCTAAGGTGCAGATCAGCAGTATGACCGGTTATTTTATTAATGATTCCAGTCTGTATTTTTTCAATTATCGAAGGTGCAGATCAGCAGTATGACCTGTTATTTTATTAATGATTCCAGTCTGTATTTTTTCAATTATCGAAGGTGCAGATCAGCAGTATGACCTGTTATTTTATTAATGATTCCAGTCTGTATTTTTTCAATTGTCGAAGGTGCAGATCAACAGTATGACCCGTTCTTTTATTAAAGATTCATAGCATCATACTTTCTTTCATCCCTCTCTTTATACATTCAACCATAGCAAATCAGCAATGTCATTCCCTCCATTCGTTGATAAAATTTGTACACTTTGATGTATTTAAAATACCATATTATGTACTCATTTCCACACCACCTTGCGGTAGAGTACACGGCGCGTTTTTTTTTATGGTGGTATCCCCAATAGGCCTAATCCACCTGTGAAATGTGTACATGATGAGGGCAGGTAAAAATCAAATTGATGTGTGCTATAGTTATAAAATGGTCTAAAGAAGTATGTTTGTATTGATGAGATGAGACAGATGAGATATACGAGTAGATGAGCTACAAACACAATGATAGGTTAAGGTAAATGTGTGTGTGTTGAAGATAGGTAAAGGTTAAATTGATGTGTACTAGACAAATGGAACACGATGATAGGTGTCAATGTATAGAAGTGTGTGTGTTGAGAGTAGGTAAAGGTCAAATAGAGTGTGTTGTAGTTGGGAACGAGTCAAAGTCGTATCACGATGATATGTGTCAAAGTATAGCAGTGTGGGTGTGTGTTGAGAGTAAGTAAGGTAAAATAGTGTGTTGTAGTTAGAAAAGAGTCAAAGTCGTATCACCGGCAGCATCCTAACGAAGCTGAGTTCGCCAGGACTGTCTTTCTCGATGCGAGCCTAGACAAGCTACAAACACGATGATAGGTGTCAAAGTATAGAAGTGTGTGTGTGTGTGTTGAGAGTAAGTAAGGTGAAATAGTGTGTTGTAGTTAGAAAAGAGTCAAAGTCGTATCACCGGCAGCATCCTAACGAAGCTGAGTTCGCCAGGACTGTCTTTCTCGATGCGAGCCTAGACAAGCTACAAACACGATGATAGGTGTCAAAGTATAGAAGTGTGTGTGTGTGTGTGTTGAGAGTAAGTAAGGTGAAATAGTGTGTTGTAGTTAGAAAAGAGTCAAAGTCGTATCACCGGCAGCATCCTAACGAAGCTGAGTTCGCCAGGACTGTCTTTCTCGATGCGAGCCTAGACAAGCTACAAACACGATGATAGGTGTCAAAGTATAGAAGTGTGTGTGTGTGTGTGTTGAGGGTAAGTAAGGTGAAATAGTGTGTTGTAGTTAGAAAAGAGTCAAAGTCGTATCACCGGCAGCATCCTAACGAAGCTGAGTTCGCCAGGACTGTCTTTCTCGATGCGAGCCTAGACAAGCTACAAACACGATGATAGGTGTCAAAGTATAGAAGTGTGTGTGTTGCGAGTAAGTAAGGTGAAATAGTGTGTTGTAGTTAGAAAAGAGTCAAAGTCGTATCACCGGCAGCATCCTAACGAAGCTGAGTTCGCCAGGACTGTCTTTCTCGATGCGAGCCTAGACAAGCTACAAACACGATGATAGGTGTCAAAGTATAGAAGTGTGTGTTTGTATTGAGAGTAGGTAAAAGTCAAATAGATGTTTGTATGTGTGTTGAGAGTACGTAAAGGTCAAATAGATGTGTGCTGTGACAACAGGTCAAGGTAATGGTGTGTGTGTGTGTGTATTGAGGCTGTCAAAGTGAAAATTATATGTTGAGAGTAGGTAAAGATGAAATGGTGTTTTGAAATTATGTCACGATGAAGTTGGTATGGGCCGAGATTAGATTAAGATGAAGTATTTGTATTAGCTCTTTAGCGTAATCCAGGGTGCACCACGAGGAGGCGAGCTACTTTTGCACCCCACTGAAACGGGAAGCTCCCAGATCATAGACATTTATACGGGTTGAGAGCAATTGTAATATCTGCATTTAATAGCGCTTCCTGAAATTATAGCTATATTCAAAAGTTATTTATAACTGAAAAACTAATAAAGTCTCAGTGATGAAAACACTTACGGATATAATGTCCCCTATATGTATCCAAATGAACAAGTGTTTTCTTTACATATTAATTTACTAATTCAGTTAACCAATGATCATTAAGTGCAAACTAATAAATCAGTTTTGTTAGGATTGCATATGTCAAACGAAAAAACCCAAATGGTGAAGACACATTTTATATAATGCAACAGAAGTGATTCAAGATGTTATGTATGGAAAATATTTTAAATTTATATTGCAATATTGTAATTGTAGGATTTGCTTATTTGTGTAAAAACGCAGTATGAAGACAGGCATACGAATACAATGCATGAAATGTATAATGCATCCATCGAGAATTAAAATGAAAATTTTAAAAGATGGTATTAATTAGACTATTTTCCTGTTGTCCAAATAGCTTAATGGTTATCAAGCAGGATGAGGGTTCCTATTGTGAAAACACGACTGCTCTCTATTTTAATTCTTAACTAATCTAATAATCTAACAATATATTAGATGATACTTGAAAATTGAATCTATTTATTTAATTTGAAAATCTAGATAGAATAAAATAAATATTACTAAGTGTAAATTGTATTTTTAATGTGTAATTTTCAATGTGTTTTGTTTTAATTTATTGTAATGTTATATTATTTATGTAACGCATTTGCATTTCTAGAGCCCTGAAGATGGCTTAAATATAAGCCGAAACATAGGCAATATGTAAAAAATTGGTTTTTCTACTTGAAATTGACCTATCACCAGACCAAGAAACAAAACATCAATGAAAATCTAGAGTTCAGATATTTAAAATTTTAAGATAGTACATACAGATAGAAATACGAAATTATTTATGTGCGAGGATTCGAAATAGATGTGTAAATGCAAATTCATATATGACTACATATGCAATTAAAAGTACTTACATTATTAGCTTGATTAGTTCTAATAGAAAACAATTTCCGAGGACTCCTTCTGTAAATCCCACGTTGACTGCAGAATGTCGCTACTCTGGATCGACAGAACACTTTTTTCTCGTCCAACGATCTGTGAGGAACACTTGTTAAGTTTGAATAGCTCTGCGCGACACACACAGATTACTGAAGTACTAGCGACACAAATTGTCCTTTTTCCCACTTTTTCACTATCACTTTGTTTTAAAATTATTCGTGCAATTTTATTTTTCGGAAATTTATTTTTCCATTTTTGGCAGATGAGTAGCAAGCTTGAAATGAATTATGGAATTATGTTGTATTTTTTCATTTATCAAAGGTGCAGATCAGCAGAATGACCTGTTCTTTATTAACGATTCATATTTGTATCTTTATCAATTATCGAAGGTGCAGATCAGCAGTATGACCTATTCTATCGAAGGGGCAGATCAACAGTATGACCTGTTCTTTTATTAATGATTCCAGTCTGTATTTTTTCAATTATCTAAGGTGCAGATCAGCAGTATGACCTGTTATTTTATTAATGATTCCATTCTGTATTTTTTAAAGTATCGAGGTTGCATATCAGCATTATGAACTGTTATTTTATTAATGATTCCAGTCTGTATTTTTCAATTATCGAAGGTGCAGATCAGCAGTATGACCTGTTATTTTATTAATGATTCCAGTCTGTATTTTTCAATTGTCGAAGGTGCAGATCAACAGTATGACCGTTCTTTTATTAAAGATTCATAGCATCATACTTTCTTTCATCCCTCTCTTTATACATTCAACCATAGCAAATCAGCAATGTCATTCCCTCCATTCGTTGATAAAATTTGTACACTTTGATGTATTTAAAATACCATATTATGTACTCATTTCCACACCACCTTGCGGTAGAGTACACGGCGCGTTTTCTTTATGGTGGTATCCCCAATAGGCCTAATCCACCTGTGAAATGTGTACATGATGAGGGCAGGTAAAAATCAAATTGATGTGTGCTATAGTTATAAAATGGTCTAAAGAAGTATGTTTGTATTGATGAGATGAGACGAGACAGATGAGATATACGAGTAGATGAGCTACAAACACAATGATAGGTTAAGGTAAATGTGTGTGTTGAAGATAGGTAAAGGTTAAATTGATGTGTACTAGACAAATGGAACACGATGATAGGTGTCAATGTATAGAAGTGTGTGTGTTGAGAGTAGGTAAAGGTCAAATAGAGTGTGTTGTAGTTGGGAAGGAGTCAAAGTCGTATCACGATGATAGGTGTCAAAGTATAGCAGTGTGGGTGTGTGTTGAGAGTAAGTAAGGTAAAATAGTGTGTTGTAGTTAGAAAAGAGTCAAAGTCGTATCACCGGCAGCATCCTAACGAAGCTGAGTTCGCCAGGACTGTCTTTCTCGATGCGAGCCTAGACAAGCTACAAACACGATGATAGGTGTCAAAGTATAGAAGTGTGTGTGTGTGTGTGTTGAGTAAGTAAGGTGAAATAGTGTGTTGTAGTTAGAAAAGAGTCAAAGTCGTATCACCGGCAGCATCCTAACGAAGCTGAGTTCGCCAGGACTGTCTTTCTCGATGCGAGCCTAGACAAGCTACAAACACGATGATAGGTGTCAAAGTATAGAAGTGTGTGTGTGTGTGTGTTGAGAGTAAGTAAGGTGAAATAGTGTGTTGTAGTTAGAAAAGAGTCAAAGTCGTATCACCGGCAGCATCCTAACGAAGCTGAGTTCGCCAGGACTGTCTTTCTCGATGCGAGCCTAGACAAGCTACAAACACGATGATAGGTGTCAAAGTATAGAAGTGTGTGTGTGTGTGTGTGTTAGTAAGGTGAAATAGTGTGTTGTAGTTAGAAAAGAGTCAAAGTCGTATCACCGGCAGCATCCTAACGAAGCTGAGTTCGCCAGGACTGTCTTTCTCGATGCGAGCCTAGACAAGCTACAAACACGATGATAGGTGTCAAAGTATAGAAGTGTGTGTGTTTGTATTGAGAGTAGGTAAAGTCAAATAGTGTTTGTATGTGTGTTGAGAGTACGTAAAGGTCAAATAGATGTGTGCTGTGACAACAGGTCAAGGTAATGTGTGTGTGTGTGTGTGTATTGAGGCTGTCAAAGTGAAAATTATATGTTGAGAGTAGGTAAAGATGAAATGGTGTTTTGAAATTATGTCACGATGAAGTTGGTATGGGCCGAGATTAGATTAAGATGAAGTATTTGTATTAGCTCTTTAGCGTAATCCAGGGTGCACCACGAGGAGGCGAGCTACTTTTGCACCCCACTGAAGCAGGAAGCTCCCAGATCATAGACATTTATACGGGTTGAGAGCAATTGTAATATCTGCATTTAATAGCGCTTCCTGAAATTATAGCTATATTCAAAAAGTTATTTATAACTGAAAAACTAATAAAGTCTCAGTGATGAAAACACTTACGGATATAATGTCCCCTATATGTATCCAAATGAACAAGTGTTTTCTTTACATATTAATTTACTAAATCAGTTAACCAATGATCATTAAGTGCAAACTAATAAATCAGTTTTGTTAGGATTGCATATGTCAAACGAAAAAACCCAAATGGTGAAGACACATTTTATATAATGCAACAGAAGTGATTCAAGATGTTATGTATGGAAAATATTTTAAATTTATATTGCAATATTGTAATTGTAGGATTTGCTTATTTGTGTAAAAACGCAGTATGAAGACAGGCATACGAATACAATGCATGAAATGTATAATGCATCCATCGAGAATTAAAATGAAAATTTTAAAAGATGGTATTAATTAGACTATTTTCCTGTTGTCCAAATAGCTTAATGGTTATCAAGCAGGATGAGGGTTCCTATTGTGAAAACACGACTGCTCTCTATTTTAATTCTTAACTATTCTAATAATCTAACAATATATTAGATGATACTTGAAAATTGAATCTATTTATTTAATTTGAAAATCTAGATAGAATAAAATAAATATTACTAAGTGTAAATTGTATTTTTAATGTGTAATTTTCAATGTGTTTTGTTTTAATTTATTGTAATGTTATATTATTTATGTAACGCATTTGCATTTCTAGAGCCCTGAAGATGGCTTAAATATAAGCCGAAACATAGGCAATATGTAAAAATTGGTTTTCTACTTGAAATTGACCTATCACCAGACCAGAAACAACATCAATGAAAATCTAGAGTTCAGATATTTAAAATTTTAAGATAGTACATATAGATAGAAATACGAAATTATTTATGTGCGAGGATTCAAATAGATGTGTAAATGCAAATTCATATATGACTACATATGCAATTAAAAGTACTTACATTATTAGCTTGATTAGTTCCTAATAGAAAACAATTTCCGAGGACTCCTTCACGTGTAAATCCCACGTTGACTGCAGAATGTCGCTACTCTGGATCGACAGGAACACTTTTTTCTCGTCCAACGATCTGTGAGGAACACTTGTTAAGTTTGAATAGCTCTGCGCGACACACACAGATTACTGAAGTACTAGCGACACAAATTGCCCTTTTTCCCACTTTTTCACTATCACTTTGTTTTAAAATACTTCGTGCACGAAATTTTATTTTTCGGAAATTTATTTTTCCATTTTTGGCAGATGAGTAGCAAGCTTGAAATGAATTATGGAATTATGTTGTATTTTTCATTTATCAAAGGTGCAGATCAGCAGAATGACCTGTTCTTTATTAACGATTCATATTTGTATCTTTAGTTCTTTTATTAATGATTCCAGTCTGTATTTTTTCAATTATCGAAGGTGCAGATCAACAGTATGACCCGTTCTTTTATTAATGATTCCAGTCTGCATTTTTTCAATTATCGAAGGTGCAGATCAGCAGTATGACCTGTTATTTTATTAATGATTCCAGTCTGTATTTTTTCAATTATCGAAGGTGCAGATCAGCAGTATGACCTGTTATTTTATTAATGATTCCAGTCTGTATTTTTTCAATTATCGAAGGTGCAGATCAGCAGTATGACCTGTTATTTTATTAATGATTCCAGTCTGTATGTTTTCAATTGTCGAAGGTGCAGATCAACAGTATGACCCGTTCTTTTATTAAAGATTCATAGCATCATACTTTCTTTCATCACTCTCTTTATACATTCAACCATAGCAAATCAGCAATGTCATTCACTCCATTCGTTGATAAAATTTGTACACTTTGATGTATTTAAAATACCATATTATGTACTCATTTCCACACCACCTTGCGGTAGAGTACACGGCGCGTTTTTTTATGGTGGTATCCCCAATAGGCCTAATCCACCTGTGAAATGTGTACATGATGAGGGCAGGTAAAAATCAAATTGATGTGTGCTATAGTTATAAAATGGTCTAAAGAAGTATGTTTGTATTGATGAGATGAGACGAGACAGATGAGATATACGAGTAGATGAGCTACAAACACAATGATAGGTTAAGGTAAATGTGTGTGTGTTGAAGATAGGTAAAGGTTAAATTGATGTGTACTAGACAAATGGAACACGATGATAGGTGTCAATGTATAGAAGTGTGTGTGTTGAGAGTAGGTAAAGGTCAAATAGAGTGTGTTGTAGTTGGGAAGGAGTCAAAGTCGTATCACGATGATAGAGAAGTGTGTGTGTGTGTGTGTGTGTTGAGAGTAAGTAAGGTGAAATAGTGTGTTGTAGTTAGAAAAGAGTCAAAGTCGTATCACCGGCAGCATCCTAACGAAGCTGAGTTCGCCAGGACTGTCTTTCTCGATGCGAGCCTAGACAAGCTACAAACACGATGATAGGTGTCAAAGTATAGAAGTGTGTGTGTGTGTGTTGAGAGTAAGTAAGGTGAAATAGTGTGTTGTAGTTAGAAAAGAGTCAAAGTCGTATCACCGGCAGCATCCTAACGAAGCTGAGTTCGCCAGGACTGTCTTTCTCGATGCGAGCCTAGACAAGCTACAAACACGATGATAGGTGTCAAAGTATAGAAGTGTGTGTGTGTGTGTGTTGAGAGTAAGTAAGGTGAAATAGTGTGTTGTAGTTAGAAAAGAGTCAAAGTCGTATCACCGGCAGCATCCTAACGAAGCTGAGTTCGCCAGGACTGTCTTTCTCGATGCGAGCCTAGACAAGCTACAAACACGATGATAGGTGTCAAAGTATAGAAGTGTGTGTGTGTGTGTGTTGAGAGTAAGTAAGGTGAAATAGTGTGTTGTAGTTAGAAAAGAGTCAAAGTCGTATCACCGGCAGCATCCTAACGAAGCTGAGTTCGCCAGGACTGTCTTTCTCGATGCGAGCCTAGACAAGCTACAAACACGATGATAGGTGTCAAAGTATAGAAGTGTGTGTGTGTGTGTGTTGAGAGTAAGTAAGGTGAAATAGTGTGTTGTAGTTAGAAAAGAGTCAAAGTCGTATCACCGGCAGCATCCTAACGAAGCTGAGTTCGCCAGGACTGTCTTTCTCGATGCGAGCCTAGACAAGCTACAAACACGATGATAGGTGTCAAAGTATAGAAGTGTGTGTGTTTGTATTGAGAGTAGGTAAAAGTCAAATAGATGTTTGTATGTGTGTTGAGAGTACGTAAAGGTCAAATAGATGTGTGCTGTGACAACAGGTCAAGGTCAAGGTGTGTGTGTGTGTGTGTGTGTATTGAGGCTGTCAAAGTGAAAATTATATGTTGAGAGTAGGTAAAGATGAAATGGTGTTTTGAAATTATGTCACGATGAAGTTGGTATGGGCCGAGATTAGATTAAGATGAAGTATTTGTATTAGCTCTTAGCGTAATCCAGGGTGCACCACGAGGAGGCGAGCTACTTTTGCACCCCACTGAAACGGGAAGCTCCCAGATCATAGACATTTATACGGGTTGAGAGCAATTGTAATATCTGCATTTAATAGCGCTTCCTGAAATTATAGCTATATTCAAAAGTTATTTATAACTGAAAAACTAATAAAGTCTCAGTGATGAAAACACTTACGGATATAATGTCCCCTATATGTATCCAAATGAACAAGTGTTTTCTTTACATATTAATTTACTAAATCAGTTAACCAATGATCATTAAGTGCAAACTAATAAATCAGTTTTGTTAGGATTGCATATGTCAAACGAAAAACCCAAATGGTGAAGACACATTTTATATAATGCAACAGAAGTGATTCAAGATGTTATGTATGGAAAATATTTTAAATTTATATTGCAATATTGTAATTGTAGGATTTGCTTATTTGTGTAAAAACGCAGTATGAAGACAGGCATACGAATACAATGCATGAAATGTATAATGCATCCATCGAGAATTAAAATGAAAATTTTAAAAGATGGTATTAATTAGACTATTTTCCTGTTGTCCAAATAGCTTAATGGTTATCAAGCAGGATGAGGGTTCCTATTGTGAAAACACGACTGCTCTCTATTTTAATTCTTAACTATTCTAATAATCTAACAATATATTACAAACAACGCAATTTTTCTGTTTGTAGATGATACTTGAAAATTGAATCTATTTATTTAATTTGAAAATCTAGATAGAATAAAATAAATATTACTAAGTGTAAATTGTATTTTTAATGTGTAATTTTCAATGTGTTTTGTTTTAATTTATTGTAATGTTATATTATTTATGTAACGCATTTGCATTTCTAGAGCCCTGAAGATGGCTTAAATTTAAGACGAAACATAGGCAATATGTAAAAAATTGGTTTTTCTACTTGAAATTGACCTATCACCAGACCAAGAAACAACATCAATGAAAATCTAGAGTTCAGATATTTAAAATTTTAAGATAGTACATATAGATAGAAATACGAAATTATTTATGTGCGAGGATTCGAAATAGATGTGTAAATGCAAATTCATATATGACTACATATGCAATTAAAAGTACTTACATTATTAGCTTGATTAGTTCCTAATAGAAAACAATTTCCGAGGACTCCTTCACGTGTAAATCCCACGTTGACTGCAGAATGTCGCTACTCTGGATCGACAAGAACACTTTCTTCTAGTCAACGATCTGTGAGGAACACTTGTAAAGATTGAATAGCTCTGCGCGACACACACAGATTACTGAAGTACTAGCGACACAAATTGCCCTTTTTCCCACTTTTTCACTATCACTTTGTTGAAATTTTATT
This sequence comes from Monochamus saltuarius, assembly GCA_025584915.1. Lineage (NCBI taxonomy): Eukaryota > Metazoa > Arthropoda > Insecta > Coleoptera > Cerambycidae > Monochamus > Monochamus saltuarius. Next base: position 10,615 of record JALDAQ010000077.1, read on the forward strand.
TTTGTATTTTTTTTTCCATTTTGGCAGATGAGTAGCAAGCTTGAAATGAATTATGGAATGTTGTATTTTTATCAATTTATCAAAGGTGCAGATCAGCAGTATGACCTATTCTATCGAAGGGGCAGATCAACAGTATGACCTGTTCTTTTATTAATGATTCCAGTCTGTATTTTTTCAATTATCTAAGGTGCAGATCAGCAGTATGACCCGTTCTTTTATTAATGATTCCAGTCCGTATTTTTTCAATTATCGAAGGTGCAGATCAGCAGTATGACCTGTTATTTTATTAATGATTCCAGTCTGTATTTTTCAATTATCGAAGGTGCAGATCAGCAGTATGACCTGTTATTTTATTAATGATTCCAGTCTGTATTTTTCAATTGTCGAAGGTGCAGATCAACAGTATGACCCGTTCTTTTATTAAAGATTCATAGCATCATACTTTCTTTTCATCCCTCTCTTTATACATTCAACCATAGCAAATCAGCAATGTCATTCACTCCATTCGTTGATAAAATTTGTACACTTTGATGTATTTAAAATACCATATTATGTACTCATTTCCACACCACCTTGCGGTAGAGTACACGGCGCGTTTTTTTATGGTGGTATCCCCAATAGGCCTAATCCACCTGTGAAATGTGTACATGATGAGGGCAGGTAAAAATCAAATTGATGTGTGCTATAGTTATAAAATGGTCTAAAGAAGTATGTTTGTATTGATGAGATGAGACGAGACAGATGAGATATACGAGTAGATGAGCTACAAACACAATGATAGGTTAAGGTAAATGTGTGTGTGTTGAAGATAGGTAAAGGTTAAATTGATGTGTACTAGACAAATGGAACACGATGATAGGTGTCAATGTATAGAAGTGTGTGTGTTGAGAGTAGGTAAAGGTCAAATAGAGTGTGTTGTAGTTGGGAAGGAGTCAAAGTCGTATCACGATGATAGGTGTCAAAGTATAGAAGTGTGTGTGTGTGTGTTGAGAGTAAGTAAGGTGAAATAGTGTGTTGTAGTTAGAAAAGAGTCAAAGTCGTATCACCGGCAGCATCCTAACGAAGCTGAGTTCGCCAGGACTGTCTTTCTCGATGCGAGCCTAGACAAGCTACAAACACGATGATAGGTGTCAAAGTATAGAAGTGTGTGTGTGTGTGTGTGTGTTGAGAGTAAGTAAGGTGAAATAGTGTGTTGTAGTTAGAAAAGAGTCAAAGTCGTATCACCGGCAGCATCCTAACGAAGCTGAGTTCGCCAGGACTGTCTTTCTCGATGCGAGCCTAGACAAGCTACAAACACGATGATAGGTGTCAAAGTATAGAAGTGTGTGTGTGTGTGTGTGTTGAGAGTAAGTAAGGTGAAATAGTGTGTTGTAGTTAGAAAAGAGTCAAAGTCGTATCACCGGCAGCATCCTAACGAAGCTGAGTTCGCCAGGACTGTCTTTCTCGATGCGAGCCTAGACAAGCTACAAACACGATGATAGGTGTCAAAGTATAGAAGTGTGTGTGTGTGTGTGTGTGTGTGTTGAGAGTAAGTAAGGTGAAATAGTGTGTTGTAGTTAGAAAAGAGTCAAAGTCGTATCACCGGCAGCATCCTAACGAAGCTGAGTTCGCCAGGACTGTCTTTCTCGATGCGAGCCTAGACAAGCTACAAACACGATGATAGGTGTCAAAGTATAGAAGTGTGTGTGTGTGTAGAGAGTAAGTAAGGTGAAATAGTGTGTTGTAGTTAGAAAAGAGTCAAAGTCGTATCACCGGCAGCATCCTAACGAAGCTGAGTTCGCCAGGACTGTCTTTCTCGATGCGAGCCTAGACAAGCTACAAACACGATGATAGGTGTCAAAGTATAGAAGTGTGTGTGTTTGTATTGAGAGTAGGTAAAAGTCAAATAGATGTTTGTATGTGTGTTGAGAGTACGTAAAGGTCAAATAGATGTGTGCTGTGACAACAGGTCAAGGTGTGTGTGTGTGTGTGTGTGTATTGAGGCTGTCAAAGTGAAAATTATATGTTGAGAGTAGGTAAAGATGAAATGGTGTTTTGAAATTATGTCACGATGAAGTTGGTATGGGCCGAGATTAGATTAAGATGAAGTATTTGTATTAGCTCTTTAGCGTAATCCAGGGTGCACCACGAGGAGGCGAGCTACTTTTGCACCCCACTGAAACGGGAAGCTCCCAGATCATAGACATTTATACGGGTTGAGAGCAATTGTAATATCTGCATTTAATAGCGCTTCCTGAAATTATAGCTATATTCAAAAAGTTATTTATAACTGATAAACTAATAAAGTCTCAGTGATGAAAACACTTACGGATATAATGTCCCCTATATGTATCCAAATGAACAAGTGTTTTCTTTACATATTAATTTACTAAATCAGTTAACCAATGATCATTAAGTGCAAACTAATAAATCAGTTTTGTTAGGATTGCATATGTCAAACGAAAAACCCAAATGGTGAAGACACATTTTATATAATGCAACAGAAGTGATTCAAGATGTTATGTATGGAAAATATTTTAAATTTATATTGCAATATTGTAATTGTAGGATTTGCTTATTTGTGTAAAAACGCAGTATGAAGACAGGCATACGAATACAATGCATGAAATGTATAATGCATCCATCGAGAATTAAAATGAAAATTTTAAAAGATGGTATTAATTAGACTATTTTCCTGTTGTCCAAATAGCTTAATGGTTATCAAGCAGGATGAGGGTTCCTATTGTGAAAACACGACTGCTCTCTATTTTAATTCTTAACTATTCTAATAATCTAACAATATATTACAAACAACGCAATTTTTCTGTTTGTAGATGATACTTGAAAATTGAATCTATTTATTTAATTTGAAAATCTAGATAGAATAAAATAAATATTACTAAGTGTAAATTGTATTTTTAATGTGTAATTTTCAATGTGTTTTGTTTTAATTTATTGTAATGTTATATTATTTATGTAACGCATTTGCATTTCTAGAGTTCCTGAAGATGGCTTAAATATAAGCCGAAACATAGGCAATATGTAAAAAATTGGTTTTTCTACTTGAAATTGACCTATCACCAGACCAAGAAACAACATCAATGAAAATCTAGAGTTCAGATATTTAAAATTTTAAGATAGTACATATAGATAGAAATACGAAATTATTTATGTGCGAGGATTCGAAATAGATGTGTAAATGCAAATTCATATATGACTACATATGCAATTAAAAGTACTTACATTATTAGCTTGATTAGTTCCTAATAGAAAACAATTTCCGAGGACTCCTTCACGTGTAAATCCCACGTTGACTGCAGAATGTCGCTACTCTGGATCGACAGGAACACTTTTTTCTCGTCCAACGATCTGTGAGGAACACTTGTTAAGTTTGAATAGCTCTGCGCGACACACACAGATTACTGAAGTACTAGCGACACAAATTGCCCTTTTTCCCACTTTTTCACTATCACTTTGTTTTAAATTACTTCGTGCACGAAATTTTATTTTTCGGAAATTTATTTTTCCATTTTTGGCAGATGAGTAGGAAGCTTGAAATGAATTATGGAATTATGTTGTATTTTTTCATTTATCAAAGGTGCAGATCAGCAGTATGACCTATTCTATCGAAGGGGCAGATCAACAGTATGACCTGTTCCTTTATTAATGAATCCAGTCTGTATTTTTTCAATTATCTAAGGTGCAGATCAGCAGTATGACCCGTTCTTTTATTAATGATTCCAGTCTGTATTTTTTCAATTATCGAAGGTGCAGATCAGCAGTATGACCTGTTATTTTATTAATTATTCCAGTTTTTATTTTTTCAATTGTCGAAGTTGCAGATCAACAGTATGACCAGTTCTTTTATTAAATATTCATAGCATCTTACTTTCTTTCATCCATCTCTTTATACATTCAACCATAGCAAATCAGACTATTCCACCACACATGGCGCGCTTTTTTTTTTTTTTCTTTTTTATCCTCTCTTTCCCCATTCAACTATAGCAAATCATGATGTGGGCAGGTAAAAAAAAATTGAAAATCAAATTGATGTATTATATGGTCTAAAAAGTATGTTATGTGTCCATTGAGAGATAATGAGAGAGACGAGTACACGGCGATAGATGAGCTAGATAAGCTACACACAATGATAGGTTAAGGTAAATGTGTGTGTTGAAGATAGATAGGTAAAGTTGTTGATGTGTACTAGACAAATGAAACACGATGATAGGTGTCAATGTATAGAAGTGTGTGTGTTGAGAGTAGGTAAAGGTCAAATAGAGTGTGTTGTAGTTGGGAAGGAGTCAAAGTCGTATCACAATGATAGGTGTCAAAGTATAGAAGTGTGTGTTGAGAGTAGGTAAAGTTCAAATAGAGTGTGTTGTAGTTGGGAAAGAGGCAAAGCCGTATCAATCACGATGATAGGTGTCAAAGTATAGCAGTGTGTGTGTGTGTGTTGGAGAGTAAGTAAGGTGAAATAGTGTGTTGTAGTTAGAAAAGAGTCAAAGTCGTATCACCGGCAGCATCCTAACGGTTGAGTTCGCCAGGACTGTCTTTCTCGATGCGAGCCTAGACAAGCTACAAACACGATGATAGGTGTCAAAGTATAGAAGTGTGTGTGTGTGTGTTGAGAGTAAGTAAGGTGAAATAGTGTGTTGTAGTTAGAAAAGAGTCAAAGTCGTATCACCGGCAGCATCCTAACGAAGCTGAGTTCGCCAGGACTGTCTTTCTCGATGCGAGCCTAGACAAGCTACAAACACGATGATAGGTGTCAAAGTATAGAAGTGTGTGTGTGTGTGTGTTGAGAGTAAGTAAGGTGAAATAGTGTGTTGTAGTTAGAAAAGAGTCAAAGTCGTATCACCGGCAGCATCCTAACGAAGCTGAGTTCGCCAGGACTGTCTTTCTCGATGCGAGCCTAGACAAGCTACAAACACGATGATAGGTGTCAAAGTATAGAAGTGTGTGTGTGTGTGTTGAGAGTAAGTAAGGTGAAATAGTGTGTTGTAGTTAGAAAAGAGTCAAAGTCGTATCACCGGCAGCATCCTAACGAAGCTGAGTTCGCCAGGACTGTCTTTCTCGATGCGAGCCTAGACAAGCTACAAACACGATGATAGGTGTCAAAGTATAGAAGTGTGTGTGTGTGTTGAGAGTAAGTAAGGTGAAATAGTGTGTTGTAGTTAGAAAAGAGTCAAAGTCGTATCACCGGCAGCATCCTAACGAAGCTGAGTTCGCCAGGACTGTCTTTCTCGATGCGAGCCTAGACAAGCTACAAACACGATGATAGGTGTCAAAGTATAGAAGTGTGTGTGTTTGTATTGAGAGTAGGTAAAAGTCAAATAGATGTTTGTATGTGTGTTGAGAGTACGTAAAGGTCAAATAGATGTGTGCTGTGACAACAGGTCAAGGTACTGGTGTGTGTGTGTGTGTGTATTGAGGCTGTCAAAGTGAAAATTATATGTTGAGAGTAGGTAAAGATGAAATGGTGTTTTGAAATTATGTCACGATGAAGTTGGTATGGGCCGAGATTAGATTAAGATGAAGTATTTGTATTAGCTCTTAGCGTAATCCAGGGTGCACCACGAGGAGGCGAGCTACTTTTGCACCCCACTGAAACGGGAAGCTCCCAGATCATAGACATTTATACGGGTTGAGAGCAATTGTAATATCTGCATTTAATAGCGCTTCCTGAAATTATAGCTATATTCAAAAAGTTATTTATAACTGAAAATCTAATAAAGTCTCAGTGATGAAAACACTTACGGATATAATGTCCCCTATATGTATCCAAATGAACAAGTGTTTTCTTTACATATTAATTTACTAAATCAGTTAACCAATGATCATTAAGTGCAAACTAATAAATCAGTTTTGTTAGGATTGCATATGTCAAACGAAAACCCAAATGGTGAAGACACATTTTATATAATGCAACAGAAGTGATTCAAGATGTTATGTATGGAAAATATTTTAAATTTATATTGCAATATTGTAATTGTAGGATTTGCTTATTTGTGTAAAAACGCAGTATGAAGACAGGCATACGAATACAATGCATGAAATGTATAATGCATCCATCGAGAATTAAAATGAAAATTTTAAAAGATGGTATTAATTAGACTATTTTCCTGTTGTCCAAATAGCTTAATGGTTATCAAGCAGGATGAGGGTTCCTATTGTGAAAACACGACTGCTCTCTATTTTAATTCTTAACTATTCTAATAATCTAACAATATATTACAAACAACGCAATTTTTCTGTTTGTAGATGATACTTGAAAATTGAATCTATTTATTTAATTTGAAAATCTAGATAGAATAAAATAAATATTACTAAGTGTAAATTGTATTTTTAATGTGTAATTTTCAATGTGTTTTGTTTTAATTTATTGTAATGTTATATTATTTATGTAACGCATTTGCATTTCTAGAGTTCTGAAGATGGCTTAAATATAAGCAAACATAGGCAATATGTAAAAAATTGGTTTTTCTACTTGAAATTGACCTATCACCAGACCAAGAAACAACATCAATGAAAATCTAGAGTTCAGATATTTAAAATTTTAAGATAGTACATATAGATAGAAATACGAAATTATTTATGTGCGAGGATTCGAAATAGATGTGTAAATGCAAATTCATATATGACTACATATGCAATTAAAAGTACTTACATTATTAGCTTGATTAGTTCCTAATAGAAAACAATTTCCGAGGACTCCTTCACGTGTAAATCCCACGTTGACTGCAGAATGTCGCTACTCTGGATCGACAGGAACACTTTTTCTCGTCAACGATCTGTGAGGAACACTTGTTAAGTTTGAATAGCTCTGCGCGACACACAGATTACTGAAGTACTAGCGACACAAATTGCCCTTTTCCCACTTTTTCACTATCACTTTGTTTTAAAATACTTCGTGCACGAATTTTATTTTTCGGAAATTTATTTTTCCATTTTTGGCAGATGAGTAGCAAGCTTGAAATGAATTATGGAATTATGTTGTATTTTTCATTTATCAAAGGTGCAGATCAGCAGTATGACCTGTTCTTTATTAATGATTCCAGTCTGTATTTTTATCAATTATCAAGGTGCAGATCAGCAGTATGACCTATTCTATCGAAGGGGCAGATCAACAGTATGACCTGTTATTTTATTAATGATTCCAGTCTGTATTTTTTCAATTATCGAAGATGCAGATCAGCAGTATGACCTGTTATTTTAATAATGATTCCAGTCTGTATTTTTTCAATTATCGAAGGTGCAGATCAGCAGTATGACCTGTTATTTTATTAATGATTCCAGTCTGTATTTTTTCAATTAGCGAAGGTGCAGATCAGCAGTATGACCTGTTATTTTATTAATGATTCCAGTCTGTATGTTTTCAATTGTCGAAGGTGCAGATCAACAGTATGACCCGTTCTTTTATTAAAGATTCATAGCATCATACTTTCTTTCATCCATCTCTTTATACATTCAACCATAGCAAATCAGCAATGTCATTCACTCCATTCGTTGATAAAATTTGTACACTTTGATGTATTTAAAATACCATATTATGTACTCATTTCCACACCACCTTGCGGTAGAGTACACGGCGCGTTTTTTTATGGTGGTATCCCCAATAGGCCTAATCCACCTGTGAAATGTGTACATGATGAGGGCAGGTAAAAATCAAATTGATGTGTGCTATAGTTATAAAATGGTCTAAAGAAGTATGTTTGTATTGATGAGATGAGACGAGACAGATGAGATATACGAGTAGATGAGCTACAAACACAATGATAGGTTAAGGTAAATGTGTGTGTGTTGAAGATAGGTAAAGGTTAAATTGATGTGTACTAGACAAATGGAACACGATGATAGGTGTCAATGTATAGAAGTGTGTGTGTTGAGAGTAGGTAAAGGTCAAATAGAGTGTGTTGTAGTTGGGAAAGAGGCAAAGCCGTATCACGATGATAGGTGTCAAAGTATAGCAGTGTGGGTGTGTGTTGAGAGTAAGTAAGGTGAAATAGTGTGTTGTAGTTAGAAAAGAGTCAAAGTCGTATCACCGGCAGCATCCTAACGAAGCTGAGTTCGCCAGGACTGTCTTTCTCGATGCGAGCCTAGACAAGCTACAAACACGATGATAGGTGTCAAAGTATAGAAGTGTGTGTGTGTGTGTGTGTTGAGAGTAAGTAAGGTGAAATAGTGTGTTGTAGTTAGAAAAGAGTCAAAGTCGTATCACCGGCAGCATCCTAACGAAGCTGAGTTCGCCAGGACTGTCTTTCTCGATGCGAGCCTAGACAAGCTACAAACACGATGATAGGTGTCAAAGTATAGAAGTGTGTGTGTGTTGAGAGTAAGTAAGGTGAAATAGTGTGTTGTAGTTAGAAAAGAGTCAAAGTCGTATCACCGGCAGCATCCTAACGAAGCTGAGTTCGCCAGGACTGTCTTTCTCGATGCGAGCCTAGACAAGCTACAAACACGATGATAGGTGTCAAAGTATAGAAGTGTGTGTGTGTGTGTGTTGAGAGTAAGGTGAAATAGTGTGTTGTAGTTAGAAAAGAGTCAAAGTCGTATCACCGGCAGCATCCTAACGAAGCTGAGTTCGCCAGGACTGTCTTTCTCGATGCGAGCCTAGACAAGCTACAAACACGATGATAGGTGTCAAAGTATAGAAGTGTGTGTGTGTGTGTTGAGAGTAAGTAAGGTGAAATAGTGTGTTGTAGTTAGAAAAGAGTCAAAGTCGTATCACCGGCAGCATCCTAACGAAGCTGAGTTCGCCAGGACTGTCTTTCTCGATGCGAGCATAGACAAGCTACAAACACGATGATAGGTGTCAAAGTATAGAAGTGTGTGTGTTTGTATTGAGAGTAGGTAAAAGTCAAATAGATGTTTGTATGTGTGTTGAGAGTACGTAAAGGTCAAATAGATGTGTGCTGTGACAACAGGTCAAGGTACTGGTGTGTGTGTGTGTGTATTGAGGCTGTCAAAGTGAAAATTATATGTTGAGAGTAGGTAAAGATGAAATGGTGTTTTGAAATTATGTCACGATGAAGTTGGTATGGGCCGAGATTAGATTAAGATGAAGTATTTGTATTAGCTCTTAGCGTAATCCAGGGTGCACCACGAGGAGGCGAGCTACTTTTGCACCCCACTGAAACGGGAAGCTCCCAGATCATAGACATTTATACGGGTTGAGAGCAATTGTAATATCTGCATTTAATAGCGCTTCCTGAAATTATAGCTATATTCAAAAAGTTATTTATAACTGAAAACTAATAAAGTCTCAGTGATGAAAACACTTACGGATATAATGTCCCCTATATGTATCCAAATGAACAAGTGTTTTCTTTACATATTAATTTACTAAATCAGTTAACCAATGATCATTAAGTGCAAACTAATAAATCAGTTTTGTTAGGATTGCATATGTCAAACTAAAACACCCAAATGGTGAAGACACATTTTATATAATGCAACAGAAGTGATTCAAGATGTTATGTATGGAAAATATTTTAAATTTATATTGCAATATTGTAATTGTAGGATTTGCTTATTTGTGTAAAAACGCAGTATGAAGACAGGCATACGAATACAATGCATGAAATGTATAATGCATCCATCGAGAATTAAAATGAAAATTTTAAAAGATGGTATTAATTAGACTATTTTCCTGTTGTCCAAATAGCTTAATGGTTATCAAGCAGGATGAGGGTTCCTATTGTGAAAACACGACTGCTCTCTATTTTAATTCTTAACTATTCTAATAATCTAACAATATATTACAAACAACGCAATTTTTCTGTTTGTAGATGATACTTGAAAATTGAATCTATTTATTTAATTTGAAAATCTAGATAGAATAAAATAAATATTACTAAGTGTAAATTGTATTTTTAATGTGTAATTTTCAATGTGTTTTGTTTTAATTTATTGTAATGTTATATTATTTATGTAACGCATTTGCATTTCTAGAGCCATGAAGATGGCTTAAATATAAGCCGAAACATAGGCAATATGTAAAAAATTGGTTTTTCTACTTGAAATTGACCTATCACCAGACCAAGAAACAACATCAATGAAAATCTAGAGTTCAGATATTTAAAATTTTAAGATAGTACATATAGATAGAAATACGAAATTATTTATGTGCGAGGATTCGAAATAGATGTGTAAATGCAAATTCATATATGACTACATATGCAATTAAAAGTACTTACATTATTAGCTTGATTAGTTCCTAATAGAAAACAATTTCCGAGGACTCCTTCACGTGTAAATCCCACGTTGACTGCAGAATGTCGCTACTCTGGATCGACAGGAACACTTTTTTCTCGTCCAACGATCTGTGAGGAACACTTGTTAAGTTTGAATAGCTCTGCGCGACACACACAGATTACTGAAGTACTAGCGACACAAATTGCCCTTTTTTCCCACTTTTCACTATCACTTTGTTTTAAAATACTTCGTGCACGAAATTTTATTTTTCGGAAATTTATTTTCCATTTTGGCAGATGAGTAGCAAGCTTGAAATGAATTATGGAATTATGTTGTATTTTTTCATTTATCAAAGGTGCAGATCAGCAGAATGACCTGTTCTTTATTAACGATTCATATTTGTATCTTTATCAATTATCGAAGGTGCAGATCAGCAGTATGACCTATTCTATCGAAGGGGCAGATCAACAGTATGACCTGTTCTTTTATTAATGATTCCAGTCTGTATTTTTTCAATTATCGAAGGTGCAGATCAGCAGTATGACCTGTTCTTTTATTATTGATTCCAGTCTGTATATCGAAGGTGCAGATCAGCAGTATGACCTGTTATTTTATTAATGATTCCAGTCTGTAATTTTTCAATTATCGAAGGTGCAGATCAGCAGTATGACCTGTTATTTTATTAATGATTCCAGTCTGTATTTTTTCAATTGTCGAAGGTGCAGATCAACAGTATGACCCGTTCTTTTATTAAAGATTCATAGCATCATACTTTCTTTCATACCTCTCTTTATACATTCAACCATAGCAAATCAGCAATGTCATTCACTCCATTCGTTGATAAAATTTGTACACTTTGATGTATTTAAAATACCATATTATGTACTCATTTCCACACCACCTTGCGGTAGAGTACACGGCGCGTTTTTTTTATGGTGGTATCCCCAATAGGCCTAATCCACCTGTGAAATGTGTACATGATGAGGGCAGGTAAAAATCAAATTGATGTGTGCTATAGTTATAAAATGGTCTAAAGAAGTATGTTTGTATTGATGAGATGAGACGAGACAGATGAGATATACGAGTAGATGAGCTACAAACACAATGATAGGTTAAGGTAAATGTGTGTGTGTTGAAGATAGGTAAAGGTTAAATTGATGTGTACGATGATAGGTGTCAAAGTATAGAAGTGTGCAAAAGAGTCAAAGTGGCAGCATCCTAACGAAGCTGAGTTACAGGACTGTCTTTCTCGATGAGCCTAGACAAGCTACAAACACGATGATAGGTGTCAAAGTATAGAAGTGTGTGTGTGTGTGTGTTGAGAGTAAGTAAGGTGAAATAGTGTGTTGTAGTTAGAAAAGAGTCAAAGTCGTATCACCGGCAGCATCCTAACGAAGCTGAGTTCGCCAGGACTGTCTTTCTCGATGCGAGCCTAGACAAGCTACAAACACGATGATAGGTGTCAAAGTATAGAAGTGTGTGTGTGTGTGTTGAGAGTAAGTAAGGTGAAATAGTGTGTTGTAGTTAGAAAAGAGTCAAAGTCGTATCACCGGCAGCATCCTAACGAAGCTGAGTTCGCCAGGACTGTCTTTCTCGATGCGAGCCTAGACAAGCTACAAACACGATGATAGGTGTCAAAGTATAGAAGTGTGTGTGTGTGTGTGTTGAGAGAGAGTAAGGTGAAATAGTGTGTTGTAGTTAGAAAAGAGTCAAAGTCGTATCACCGGCAGCATCCTAACGAAGCTGAGTTCGCCAGGACTGTCTTTCTCGATGCGAGCCTAGACAAGCTACAAACACGATGATAGGTGTCAAAGTATAGAAGTGTGTGTGTTTGTATTGAGAGTAGGTAAAAGTCAAATAGATGTTTGTATGTGTGTTGAGAGTACGTAAAGGTCAAATAGATGTGTGCTGTGACAACAGGTCAAGGTAATGGTGTGTGTGTGTGTGTGTATTGAGGCTGTCAAAGTGAAAATTATATGTTGAGAGTAGGTAAAGATGAAATGGTGTTTTGAAATTATGTCACGATGAAGTTGGTATGGGCCGAGATTAGATTAAGATGAAGTATTTGTATTAGCTCTTAGCGTAATCCAGGGTGCACCACGAGGAGGCGAGCTACTTTTGCACCCCACTGAAACGGGAAGCTCCCAGATCATAGACATTTATACGGGTTGAGAGCAATTGTAATATCTGCATTTAATAGCGCTTCCTGAAATTATAGCTATATTCAAAAGTTATTTATAACTGAAAAACTAATAAAGTCTCAGTGATGAAAACACTTACGGATATAATGTCCCCTATATGTATCCAAATGAACAAGTGTTTTCTTTTACATATTAATTTACTAATTCAGTTAACTAATGATCATTAAGTGCAAACTAATAAATCAGTTTTGTTAGGATTGCATATGTCAAACGAAAAAACCCAAATGGTGAAGACACATTTTATATAATGCAACAGAAGTGATTCAAGATGTTATGTATGGAAAATATTTTAAATTTATATTGCAATATTGTAATTGTAGGATTTGCTTATTTGTGTAAAAACGCAGTATGAAGACAGGCATACGAATACAATGCATGAAATGTATAATGCATCCATCGAGAATTAAAATGAAAATTTTAAAAGATGGTATTAATTAGACTATTTTCCTGTTGTCCAAATAGCTTAATGGTTATCAAGCAGGATGAGGGTTCCTATTGTGAAAACACGACTGCTCTCTATTTTAATTCTAACTATTCTAATAATCTAACAATATATTACAAACAACGCAATTTTCTGTTTGTAGATGATACTTGAAAATTGAATCTATTTATTTAATTTGGAAATCTAGATAGAATAAAATAAATATTACTAAGTGTAAATTGTATTTTTAATGTGTAATTTTCAATGTGTTTTGTTTTAATTTATTGTAATGTTACATTATTTATGTAACGCATTTGCATTTCTAGAGTTCTGAAGATGGCTTAAATATAAGTCAAACATAGGCAATATGTAAAAAATTGGTTTTTCTACTTGAAATTGACCTATCACCAGACCAAGAAACAAAACATCAATGAAAATCTAGAGTTCAGATATTTAAAATTTTAAGATAGTACATACAGATAGAAATACGAAATTATTTATGTGCGAGGATTCGAAATAGATGTGTAAATGCAAATTCATATATGACTACATATGCAATTAAAAGTACTTACATTATCAGCTTGATTAGTTCCTAATAGAAAACAATTTCGACTCTTCACGGTAAATCCCACGTTGACTGCAGAATGTCGCTACTCTGGATCGACAAGAACACTTTTTTCTCGTCCAACGATCTGTTAGGAACACTTGTTTAGTTTGAATAGAACTGCGCGGCACATACAGATTAATGAAGTACTAGCGACACAAATTTCAATTTTTACCACTTTTTAACTATCACTTTGTTTTAAATTACTTCGTGCACCACATTTTATTTTTTTTATTTTTCCAAAATTTAAATTTTTCCATTTTTGGCAGATGAGTAGTATTTGTATCTTTATCAATTATCGTTTGAAATGAATTATGTGAATTATGTTGTATTTTTCATTTATCAAAGGTGCAGATCAGCAGAATGACCTGTTCTTTATTAATGATTCATATTTGTATCTTTATCAATTATCGAAGGTGCAGATCAGCAGTATGACCTGTTACCCAGTCAGTCTTCTATCGAAGGGGCAGATCAACAGTATGACCTGTTCATTTATTAATGATTCCCGTCTGTATTTTTTCAATTATCGAAGGTGCAGATCAGCAGTATGACCTGTTATTTTATTGATGATTCCAGTCTGTATTTTTTCAATTATCGAAGATGCAGATCAGCAGTATGACCTGTTATTTTACTAATGATTCCAGTCAGTCTGTATTTTTTCAATTATCGAAGGCAGATCAGCAGTATGACCTGTTCTTTTATTAAATATTCACATTTGTATTTTTATCAATTATCGAAGGGGCAGATCAACAGTATGACCTGTTCTTTATTAATGAATCCAGTCTGTATTTATCAATTATTGAAGGTACAGATCAGCAGTATGACCCGCTTTTATTTAAAATTCACGTTTGTATTTTTATCAATTATCGAAGGGTCAGATCAGCAGTATGACCTGTTCTTTTATTAATGATTCCAGTCTGTATTTTTTCAATTATCTAAGGTGCAGATCAGCAGTATGACCCGTTCTTTTATTAATGATTCCAGTCCGTATTTTTTCAATTATCGAAGGTGCAGATCAGCAGTATGACCTGTTATTTTATTAATGATTCCAGTCTGTATTTTTTCAATTATCGAAGGTGCAGATCAGCAGTATGACCTGTTATTTTATTAATGATTCCAGTCTGTATTTTTTCAATTGTCGAAGATGCAGATCAGCAGTATGACCTGTTATTTTACTAATGATTCCAGTCAGTCTGTATTTTTTCAATTATCGAAGGTACAGATCAGCAGTATGACCTGTTCTTTTATTAAATATTCACATTTGTATTTTTATCAATTATCTAAGGGGCAGATCAACAGTATGACCTGTTCTTTATTAATGAATCCAGTCTGTATTTTTCAATTATCGAAGGTACAGATCAGCAGTATGACCCGTTCTTTTATTTAAAATTCACGTTTGTATTTTTATCAATTTTCGAAGGGGCAGATCAACAGTATGACCTGTTCTTTTATTAATGATTCCAGTCTGTATTTTTTCAATTATCTAAGGTGCAGATCAGCAGTATGACCCGTTCTTTTATTAATGATTCCAGTCCGTATTTTTTCAATTATCGAAGGTGCAGATCAGCAGTATGACCTGTTATTTTATTAATGATTCCAGTCTGTATTTTTTCAATTGTC
This sequence comes from Monochamus saltuarius, assembly GCA_025584915.1. NCBI lineage: Eukaryota > Metazoa > Arthropoda > Insecta > Coleoptera > Cerambycidae > Monochamus > Monochamus saltuarius. The sequence goes on from JALDAQ010000077.1 coordinate 25,637, forward strand.
GAAGGTGCAGATCAACAGTATGACCTGTTCTTTTTATTAAAGATTCATAGCATCATACTTTCTTTTCATCCCTCTCTTTATACATTCAACCATAGCAAATCAGCAATGTCATTCCCTCCATTCGTTGATAAAATTTGGTACACTTTGATGTACTTTAAAATACCATATTATGTACTCATTTCCACACCACCTTGCATGTAGAGTACACGGCGTGTTTTTTTATGGTGGTATCCCCAATAGGCCTAATCCACCTGTGAAATGTGTACATGATGAGGGCAGGTAAAAATCAAATTGATGTGTGCTATAGTTATAAAATGGTCTAAAGAAGTATGTTTGTATTGATGAGATGAGACGAGACAGATGAGATATAATAGTAGATGAGCTACAAACACAATGATAGGTTAAGGTAAATGTGTGTGTGTTGAAGATAGGTAAAGGTTAAATTGATGTGTACTAGACAAATGGAACACGATGATAGGTGTCAATGTATAGAAGTGTGTGTGTTGAGAGTAGGTAAAGGTCAAATAGAGTGTGTTGTAGTTGGGAAGGAGTCAAAGTCGTATCACGATGATAGGTGTCAAAGTATAGAAGTGTGTGTTGAGAGTAGGTAAAGGTCAAATAGTGTGTTGTAGTTGGGAAGGAGTCAAAGTCGTATCACGATGATAGGTGTCAAAGTATAGAAGTGTGTTGAGAGTAGGTAAAGTTCAAATAGAGTGTGTTGTAGTTGAGATATACGAGTAGATAAGCTACAAACACAATGATAGGTTAAGGTAAGTGTGTGTGTGTTGAAGATAGGTAAAGGTTAAATTGATGTGTACTAGACAATGGAACATGATGATAGGTGTCAATGTATAGAAGTATGTGTGTGTGTCTGTGTGTAGAGAGTACGTAAAGGTCAGAAGGAGTGTGTAGTTAGGAAAAGTCATATCACCGATGATAAGTGTGAAAGTGAGTGTGTGTAAAGTCAGTCGTATCACGGGCCGCATCCTGACGAGGCCAGTCTCGCCAGGACTGTCTTTCTCGATGTCTGTCGAGGCCAGACAAGCGGTACAAACACGGTGATACCTAAGGTGTAAGTAAAGATCAAATAATGTTGTAGTGGTTTTTAGGCTTTCACAGCCGGTGTGAATATTTGGTATATAGTAATTTTCTGGCTTGTTACGCCGTGACCATGGGGCAGATCCGCTGTTCACTGTCGGCATCTTCAGTGGTGACTTCGCAAAGTTTAGCTGCGACTAAACCAGGATCGGTTTCTTGGTTCGAGCCTGACAAGCGGCTCGACATCGACGACATCCATGATTTATTTTAGCTAAGTCTGTGTTGTCAGTCAGTGGCATCACCGGCAGCATCCTGACGAGCTGGCATCGCCAGGGTGTCTTTCTCGATACGAGCCTAGACGAGCTACAAACACGATGATAGGTATGTGTGTGTGTTGAGAGTTAGGAAAGAGTCAAAGTCGTTCCACCGGCAGCATCCTAACGAAGCTGGGTTCGCCAGGGGTGTCTTTCTCGATGCGAGTCCAGACGAGCTGCAAACACGGTGATAGATGTTAAAGTATAGAAGTGTGTGTGTTGAGAGTAGGTAAAGGTCAAATAGAGTGTGTTGTAGTTGGGAAAGAGTCAAAGTCGTATCACGATGATAGGTGTCAAAGTATAGAAGTGTGTGTTGAGAGTAGGTAAAGGTCAAATAGAGTGTGTTGTAGTTGGGAAAGAGTCAAAGTCGTATCACGATGATAGGTGTCAAAGTATAGAAGTGTGTGTTGAGAATAGGTAAAGGTCAAATAGAGTGTGTTGTAGTTGGGAAAGAGTCAAAGTCGTATCACGATGACAACGATGACGTCACAAATATGAGTAGAATGTCAAAAAGTGCCTTTTTTTAAAACAAAATCGATGTGCCTGGGGATATTTTCGAAAACTTCTCAATTTCAAAAATAATGAATTTATTTGTTACGTTTCGAAAGCACTGTATGTGGAAACAAAGTGAGAATCATCAAAGTCATTAAAATTAATAATTAAGTAAGTTATGCATACATAGTTTTAATCAGTTAATAGTTTTTTTATTGGCAGTATATCATATTAGCCAATGCATATCTAATTAATAACTTTGTACATTATTTTTTGTTAAAAGTTTTGTAAAAATATGCATATAATTATTATTAGCACACAATATATCCTTTAATTGTTCCCACTTTATTGCCCAATTTCTCTAATACAGTTTAAAATTGTATTGGGGAAGTGGCGATTGGCATTAGGGGCAGTGACGGTCAGCATTGAGGCAGTGAAGAACGGCATTGGGGCAGTGACGGTCTGCATTAAGGCAGTGGTGATCAACATTAACAGAATTATGGTCGACACTTTCGGCATTGAGGTAGTGTCGCCGGGCATTTAGGCAGTACCTAGGGCATTGGTGTAATGACGGTAATTATTAAAGAGCACTGCCTAAAACTGGCAGTGGTGTACAAATTTTTGATACGTGAAACACCCTCGAGTTTAACATTTATTCATAAATTTTATTGGTGCGACACCTATTTCAAATCAAGTGAACTCTATATCCAAACACATTGTGATAATTAGTGAATATTTATCGAAAATTTGCTTCCAGTATAACTTATTAAATAAAGACGTAAACTTGCAGTATAACGCTTCTAATCTAATTAGTTATTTATAAACGTGTGAAACTTTGTTTAAATGTCCACATTGGACAACCTTTCAGACAAATAGTACAGATGCTCCTATCTTTTGACGACTCTTTAAATCCTACGTTGACTAACTATACTTTTATAAACACTGCTATAGCCTAAAATTAGAGAGAACTGTAGAACTATTAAAATGACAAAATTCATAAATGGGTGGCTGCCTCCCCTCATATTAAAAAAAAAAATCACCAAACGTCATAGAACTGTTGTTTAAATTTATAGAGCACTTCAGAACAATTATTATTATTATTCATATACAAGCCAGCACTACAAAAACTGAACATTAGGGAGTCAACTTCACACGCACCCGATATTGAACATTTAGTTTGAGTTAATCTTGTCTTTTTTATTGATAATTGCGCCATTGGTTTATCTCAGTTTACCAAATAAAATGAAAATGACCACATTTTAATACTTAATTTGTGCCAAAATTTGGAATATCCAAATGTTGCAATATTTCATAAATCGAGCCTCTAATCAAAATCTTATTAGAGTGAAAAATAGAATAGAAACATACCATCTAAAAAATATTCTGAAACCATATACGTACTAAAAAAATGGATGATGAATGGTCAGTGAGTACTACAACCTGAGTTCATCCTTTTAAACCAACACAGAAACCGATTTAAGATAAAAATATGTACCAAATTTCACCGATGTGAAATCATCCACAACCACAGATTTAGCTAGGACTATAAATCGATAAAGTCGTGGTCAGAAAATGAAGTCAAATTTTACACAGAATATTAAAAACCTGAAAATAAAAATCCACCCACCCTTCCTATTTCTTAGGCTGTCAGGGTTGTGCAAAGGGGCTGCAATTATTAAAACAGAAAATATTCAAATAAATAAAAATATAACTTGGTCGCTCACCATAGTCACAGAAAACATAAAAAATAAACATACTAAGAGATATTACCCACCCGTTTCATATTCCAGGCCGTCAGGCTTGGAGATAAGGGGAGGATTTAAAAACATACGAAAAAATTCAAATAAAAAAAAATAATACTTGACCGCACACCATATTCACAGAGAATGTTAAAAATTAGTATATTAAGAGGTGCCACCCACCCGTTTCATTTTCCAGGCCGTCAGGGTTGGTGATAAGGGGTGGATTTAATAAAATACGCTCAGGATATAGATAGAATCATGAAAATGTAGTTGCACAATCTTCCGTGTATAGGTGTGGCGCTTATTTTATATATTCGTATATACAGGCTGTATCACATAAGAGGGCCGCTCCCATGTATCTCGCTTAATATGCGAGACACGTCAAAAATCTTTAATTGTTTTTTTGTTGCATTTTTGGAGGCCTTTATGCTCGTAAAAACAAATTTGAGATCCATGGCCAACTTTATGAGTAATAACAAAAAAACCTGTAAAGTGCCCAAACTTTAAGGCTGTCTAACTTTTTATTTTAAGAGATAGAGAAAACTTATTGGTAATAAATTTTTATTGCAAAATTGATATCTTTCACCTGATATAAACAGATTTTTGAAATATCGTATGTGGTTCGCTGCGCCCTCTAGGCGGATAAAAATTTTTTTTATTGAAGCAGGCTATGGCTACAAAAAATTGCCTGTTTTTTCGTCTTTCATGCAATATACTACATGTTGCCCGTATCTTTCGTATTTATTACATTTTTTTCAGTTTTAGTTAAAAAAAATGTACCTAAATATTTTCGTGTTGCTCAAGATAATGTAGAACCTGTTTTAAAGACGCCAATTGCAAAAAAATAATACAGAATGTACTTTTTTATGCAAAATACAGATTTTCTTATAATATTATTTTATTACATTGTCTGTGTCAAAATAATTTTAAAGACCCAATTGCTTCTAATGTGAAAACCAATAAAATGTTTGTTGTTATTATGTTAATAGATAAATAAATAAATATATATACAGGGTGTTAAAAGAAAGAGTGTAAAATAATTCAGGAGGTAATAGTATGAACCAAAATAAGCAGAAAAGTCTTAATAAACATGGGTCCGCAAAGTAACGGTTGCAGAGATATGGACGTTTTTCAAACATTTTATTTTATTAGGAATAAACCGACAAAGGAAGCTTTTAACAAACAAAGTTACAGAAGATGTTCAAAGTGCCCTCCGTCCATTTCCAAGCAGGCACGAAATCTTCATCTCAACGATATTCGAACTCTTTCGAAAACACCCTCCTTGGTTTGGATTTCTTGACACTTTTGATTAATCCGTAGCTGCAGCTCTTCCAGGCAATTTACAGGAGTATCATACACTAATGTCTTCAAATATCCCCAAACAAAGAAATCTAGAGGGTTCAGATCAGGCGATCTTGGAGGCCATAAAACAGGTCCGGCCCTTCCTACCCATCTATGTGGAAAAGTTTGGTGTAAATGCTCTAACAGCCATGGAAAATTAGCTGGAGCACCATCATGCTGGAACCACATTTGCTGCCTCTGATTCAAAGGAATATCTTCCAAAACTCATACAGTGTGTTCTGCAGAAAGTTGAGGTAAGCAGCGCCTGTTAATCGGTTTGGTAAAACGACAGAACCTAGTCACCTACAATACCCATTCAAATGTTTAATGAAAACGTGCCTTATGTCCAGATTCTATTAGAGCATGAGGATTTTCGTCGGCCCAAATATGCGTATTGTGAAAATTAAACACTCCATTTCTTGTGAGCCCGGCCTCATCAGTAAAAAGAATGTTTGCAAGAAAACGAGGGTCTTCAGCATCATGACGTAGAAACCAGCGGCAAAAAACCAAACGTGCTTGATGATCATTTATTGATTTAAGGCCTGTACTTGTTGCACATCGTATGGATAAAGGAGTTGCTCGTGAAGGATTCTCCAAACAAGAGGACCACTAATTCCTACCTCGGCTGATATTCTCCGCACACTCGTACCTGGATTCTGCTCTACCAGTGCTAGAATTTCTTCTTCTGCTCTAGGAGTGGATACCGATATTGGTATTCCGGATAAATGGCACTGTTTGCTCAGGGAAACGGTATCACGCAATCTTTGGTGAATTCTTCCAAACATGCGTTGTGAAGAAATCTGGCGATTTGGATAAGCGTCAACATAAAGACGTCGCGCTTCGGTGGCGTTCCCATTAGCACGACCATACATGAAATGCATGTCTGTTAATTCTAACTATAATAATAATAATATCTCTACCCCTCATTCTAATCACAGGGATTAGCCCAGAAGTCGGAGACTTGTGCGGGAGAGGGGGCGGCATATTATTATTAAGCAGGCCGCATTTGCGCCCAGGAACGACTTACGTTGGTAGGCCCTAACCACTATTCAGTGCAGGAATGAGGAAAACCTGGAAAACCTCATTAATTAGGGGGGTAGTCAAATATCAACCGGCATCAATCTCTCACATTGACCCAAGCTAACATTATTCCACCCTACCATACCCACAGAGAGGGTGCCAATCCTCTCTATGAATATAGCTTATATACGGTCTACCGGCAGCTGGGCTCGAACCAACTCCGTCTAGTCACCTCGATTCAAGTACTAACGCCTTAAACCGCGCGACCACTGACCGATTCAAAATAGCGAAAGAAAACTTGTGCACTGAGATCAACTGTCAAATACGTACTGTTTATTTCACTAAACATCAACCAACTATTATAAGAAAATACACAAACCTGAACCACCTTCACAATCCTGAGCCGTATATGTGGCTTAACATTGTTTTGCTTTATCTTTGGACACTATTCACTTAATCATCTTAACTACCTCTTTGGGTCGTTATAAGTATAACCCATATGTTCTACATAAATTGATTTGCGCCAATTTTGAGAAGTATTATTAGCTCAGGAATATACTTCCATATTCCATATATTTTGATTTGGTCCAAAGGCAACACAAATCAAAAATAGACAGTGGAAAAATTTGAAATAGTTAAAGAAAAAAACAAAATAATATTCGTCAATATAACAGAACGATTAAATTAAAAACAAGTACATATTTCAGTTTTTAAATATAAGCACTTTGTGTGAGAAGTTGTATTTAAAAATATTTATAGTTAATCGGGTTTTTCAAATAATGCTAATATGAATTTTACTTCTAATAACCTGGTTGTTGATTTGGCAAGTGTTTTGTATAAGGGATTCTTTGCACCTTAACTTTATTGGTAACATTAATAATAGAAAATCCACCTTATCATGGGTCGTTTTTATTAAATTCTGCTCTGTTAAAGTAATTATTGTGACAGGTGTCAATCTGATAATTTCCATTTAACATCTTAACAAAATAGGTAATAAGTTTGTTTAGGAGCTAAAAATGGGAAGTATTATATAGATTGTGTATCAGCTAATTGCAATAAGCTCAATATTTCTATTTGTTGATGTTTAAACACTACAACAATATACATTTTTATTTTAGCTTTGGTCCTGTTTCTGATGACAGGTGAAACATTTTCATGCATTTTGCTTAAACGTCAAACCTGTCAATCAGAACCAGAACAAAAGCTAAAATGAAAACGTCTAAGGTTAAGACATTTTATGACGGATATTATTTGATATATTTTTGCCTTGTATGTTCGCTTGACAATAATAGTTTTCAAGTCAAAGTATTATGTTTTTTAATAAAAAAAATCATACAAAATATTTGCAGAAATAAACAAATGTTTAGCAAATTACAAAAAATTAAATTGTACATTAACAGTAAATAGAGGGTGCCTAGACGGTTTCAAAAAACCTATTGCTAATGGATCGTCGTTACCGAGATACAGGGCGTTTTAACGATTTTGACTATGTTTTTAACTTAGCATAGAAGGCGAACAACTCTGTATAAAAATGTAATATTTGGCAGTGATACTCTACCTACTTAGATCAATCAATCAACGTTACAAGCGATATTGAAATACAGAAAATATTTTTATGATTTTGAAGAGAATGAAAACAGTAGAATTTATGATGAATTTGCCACAGTAGCGTGTTTATCCATGAAGATACTGGAGGTTTTACAGATTTTGATGATTTCTTTAACTGGCCACAACAAACGGACTACTTAATATAAAAATGTGATATTTGGTATATATACTCTACTTATTTTGACCAATCAATCAACGTTGAGCGAAACTGAAATACAGGTCCAGTCTCATAAAATTTGTAATTTTGTTTATATGAAGAAACACCACCTTGTATAACAGATTTTGAAAAATATTATACAGTGTGTCTAATGGAGTTGACAAGAGGAGAAACTCTTTTGTTTTTGAGTTTATCGAAAAATGTCACTCTTTATAAAAAGTTATGCTTCTCAAAAAAGTGAGATTCCCATAGAAACGTCTTAGATCAGATATACAGGGTGCTCATAAATTAAGAAAACAAGAAAATACTCAAGTCCCAATACAAATTTTAAAATCAAAATTTAAATTTTAACATTTACTCTACCTCTACCTCCCACACCTCAACACATTTTTCCGCTAACTTAATAAATTTTTCGAATAGTTAGCGGCTCATTCAGTTCATGTATTCCTTGGCGTATGTGCTCTTTTAATACCCTGTCATGTGGCAAACCATTTGAATAAATGTTTTGTTTTAGGGTACCTTGGAGAAAAAGGTGTAAGGTTAGGATTGGGCCAAATCTTCTCTGAGCAGGACAGTCCTGTTGCCAAAACATTTGGGAAACATTTGGTTTACCATTTTTAAATACTTGAGAGCCAGAAGTACGCAATAACTTGTTTTGGCAACAGGACTGCTGTCCTGCTCATTTTACAGCCTTGCTCAGACAGTGGTGAAAGGTGGATAGGAAGATTTGGCCCATTATCCTGCTAGACCACCTGACCTTACGCCCTTGACTTTTTCTTAAAACAAAAGGTTTATTCAAATGATCTGCCACATGATATTAAAAGAGCGCATAAGAGAAGAAATAACAAACTATTATAGTAGTGTGTAGAGTAAAAGTCAAAATTGAAATGTTGATTTTAAAATTTGTATTAGGACTCTATTTCGGGTTATAAAGAGATTTGTTTTATAAAAATGTTGTGTAAAATAATAAATAATGGTATTTTCATGTTTTTTTTAATTTATGAGCACCCTGTATATCTGATCTAAGACGTTTCTATGGGAATCTCACTTTTTTGAGAAGCAGAACTTTTTATAAAGAGTGACATTTTTCGATAAACTCAAAAACAACAGAGTCTCTCCTCTTGTCAACTCCATCCGGGGACACACGGTATATAATATAGTATAAACAGTAAAATTTATAGTGAATTTTCCACAGTTGCGTATTTAAATCTTTTTATTTATTTTGCTGATAAAATTTTGAGTTGAACATTTGGAGTTCGACAGTTTTATCAATAATTTCACGCAAAAAATGCTTTTTTTGAAAACATAATATTAGTCTATTACATAATATAAATTAATGGTAAATTTAGTAACACAAGATGTAGTAATTTCATTTGAAAAACATCCCACAGACAAATATTCGATCAAAGAATCCAATAATTCGTATTTTATTAAATTCACCCCTTATCCCCAACCTTGGCGGCCTGGAAAATGAAACGGGTGGGTGGGATCTCTTAATATGCTAATTTTTAACATTCTCTGAATATAGTGTCCGGTCAAGTAATAGTTTTTTTTATTTGAAATATTTCGTATTTTATTAAATCCACCCCTTATCACCAACCCTGACGGCCTGGAAAATGAAACGGATGGGTGGTGTAAGATATGCAACCCTTGTCACCTATGTGTGTGATGTTGGTGGCAAGGTTGTTAACAATGTAAGTTAGAGAATTCACACTCCTTCTGGTGTGAGACACGAGCCCGAGATGTTATGTTTAATTTCAACGGTCCTCGCAGTCATAACCTTTATAACATTTATCACATGGTGCGAAACCCGATTCTCATACAAGTTTGATTGAAAATAGGAACGTATTACGTTAAAATACAATGCTATATTTTACAATATCAATAATATTGAGAAGTTAAACTGTGGATGATTTAAATTTTCGAAGATATACAATCTCGAAAATGGAATTCAAAATGACAATTTCCCGATGCAGATGTCTGAAACCTCTACGAAAATTGGACGTTCTTTGTACAAAGGTTTAAAAATTATTTACATGCTACAGAATTGACAAAGAAATCGCAAATAACACAATGTGCCCAACTTCTTCAGCTGATAGGTGACGAAGGATTTAAAATATACAATACATTTAAATTCACAGAAGAAGAATTGAACAAATTAGAACCACTCAGCAAAATTTGAAAACCACTTCAAACCTAAAAGCAACGTATCCAATGCAAGGTACCTTTTATTCACAAGAAAGCAGTTAGAAGGAAACAGTGGATAAATTTATCACTGACATAATAAACAGAGCCAAAGACTGTGAACTAATAGATTTAGAAGATAGTTTAATAAAGACATGTATCACATGTGGTGTAGCTGACGAAAATATACGTCAAAGGTTATTAGAAGAAGATGACATAACCTAGAAAAGCAATAATCCTCTGTAAAGCATTGAAAATTCCAAACTCCAAGCCAAAGAACCACAAGAAAACGAAAATTGTCAACACGCAGAGAGGAGGAGCTGCAGAATCCCATGGAGCAACGCCCTCAGTCCTATTCCAAAAGAAGCATGGGATGTCAGAGATGTGGAACGAATCATCCTGGTCAACTCTGCAGAGCCTACAAAGCGAAGTGTAATTTTTGTAATAAGATACCTAGGTCATTACTCAAAGGTTTGCTTTCAAAGAATAAAGACATTAGATAAAAATGACAGTGATGATTCAGACTCAGATGAATTATTTTTAGGTTTAGTAAACATAGAAAATGAAGAAATCGATAACGATTTTGAAATTAACTTTAAAGTTTATGATTATAATTTAAAATGTAGATTAGATACAGGGGCAATGGCCAATGTTATATCCATAAATAAAATAAATTTACTGAAAAAAAAAAAAAATAAAGATACAGAAAACAAATTTTCAAATAAATGTTTAAAAGTAATAGGAAAATGTATCCTAGAATGCAAATATAAAAATAATATATACATGTTAAATTTTTATGTAGTAGATAAATAAACACCCACAGTAATAGGTCTTCCTACATGTAAATCACTAAATATTTTAAAAAGAGTCTATAACATAGAAAATGTTGAGGAAAACACCAATTTCCAATTTAAAAATGATTATAGTGATGTAAAACTGAAATACAATGATGTTTTTTCAGGTATTGGCTGTCTAGATGAACCATATACAATCAAAATTGATGAATCGGTCCCTCCAGTTGTACACCCACTAAGAAAAGTTCCTCTAATGTTAAGAGAAATGTTAGGAAAAGAGCTATCAGAAATGGAGAATAATAGAATAATAGAAAAGTTGACAAGCCAACTGATTGGGTAAACTCTTTAGTTTTAGTAAAAGCCTAATAGTAACTCATTAAGAATTTGTATAGACCCAAAAGATTTAAACAAAGCAATAAAACGAGCATTTTCAATTACCTACACTAGAAGAAATTGCTTGTAACTTAAAAGGTAATAAATATTTTAGTAAACTTGACGCTTCAAAAGCATTTTGGAGCATCAAGCTTGATGAAAAAAGTAGTGATCTTTGCACATTTAATACATGTTACAGCAGATACTAATTTTTCAGGTTACCCTATGGCATAAATTCTGCTAGTGAAGTTTTCCATAAAAGATTTAGTACAATATTTAACATGGAGGGTGTACAAACATATATAGATGACTTGATATTGTATGGTTCATCAAGACAAGAACATGATATTAGATTACGCTGTATTAGAAAAAGCAAGAAAATATAATGTTAAATTTAACCTTGATAAATGTAACTTTGGTTTGACAGAGATAAAGTTCTTAGGATTTATTTTTAGTGAGGCAGGGCAAACTGTAGATAGTGCTAAAGTTAAGGCCATTAAATTTACTGAAAAAAAAAATAAAAAATAAAGAAGATACAGAATGATTACCTATTTATCTAAGCACCTTAAAAATTTATCGGAATTAACTGCACCCTTAAGAGAGTTAATAAGAGAAAATACAGTGTGGCACTGGTCACAAAAACATGATAAATGTTTTGATGAAATTAAATATAAAATTTCAACAACTCCTGTAATAAGACACTTTGATATTAATGAAAAAATTTTGATTTCTGTAGACTGTTCTAAGGATTCTGTAGGTGCTGTACTATTACAAAAGGGATAACCTGTAGCTTATATATCTAAAGCCTTGACTTTGACACAAAGAAATTATGCACAAATTGAAAAAGAGTTGCTTGGAGTCTTAGTAGCGTGTGAAAAGTTTGATAAATATATATATGGCAGTATTTTTTACATAGAGACTGATCATAAACCTTTAATATCAATAATAAAAAACCCTTGTTAAATGCACCACCAAGACTCCAACGCATGCTATTTAAACTGCAAAAATATGATATCTTGCAAATGAAACCTGGGATGAAATTCAAAATACCGCTCAAGTAGACGAGGCTTTCAAATTATTTATTAACACTCTGTCCTACTATCATGATGTATGTTTCCCTGTTACTCTAAAAAATGATAAAAAGTAAATCACTTATGGATAACACGGGGTATAAGGGTGTCGTCACAAAAACTAAAATTTTTATACCAATTAAAAACGGCGACCAACAGTCCAAATGATATAAACTATTATAACAAATATAAAAAAATATATAAGAAAGTTATTTCTAACGCGAAAAAGTTATGTAATGACTCCTTCTATAATAATTCTGGAAATAAAAACTAAATCTGCTGGATTAGATAACATAACGTCCGACTTATTAAAGAAATCAGTTCACTTTTTGATGGTTCCAATGATGCACCTATTAAATATGTCTTTGAGTGAGAGTATCTTTCCAAATGTTCTCAAGATATCAAAGGTTTTTCCGCTATATAAATCTGGTGATGGTTCTTTAATTGAAAATTATAGACCAGTTGCATTGTTGTCTACTATATCTAAAATATCAGAACGTGTTGTTTTTAACAGAATTATACAGTGCGTAGAAAATTTTAATATATTGTCAGAAGCACAACACGGTTTTCGGAAAAATCATTCGACTCAAACTGCTATTATGTCCTTTATAGAAAAATTATATGAAAATCTCAATAAAAATTCAAAGTGCGTTCGCCTGTTTATGGATTTAAGTAAAGCATTTGATTTAATTGATCATGATATTTTAATTGAAAAACTTGACAAATATGGATACGTGGTAAAGTAAATAGCTGGATAATGACTTATCTTAGTGATAGATCACAGGTAGTTGCAGTAAATGGATCTATTTCTGGAAAACTCAATACTAAACTTGGGGTACCGCAAGGTTCGATACTTGGACCATTACTTTTCTAATTTATGTCAATGATTTATCAACCCATTTCAATGAAAATTTAATTATGTTTGCTGACGATAATTCGTATTTGTGTTATGGAAATAATCAACAAGATGCTTTATCCCTTTTGCAGAACGATGTAAGAATATATGCCGATTACTTCAAATCAAACAGGTTATTTTTAAACATTACTAAAACACTTTTTATGATATTTTCACCTAGGAATTCAGTTCGGGACAAGAGTAGTTTAATTAAAATAGAAAATACATCTGTTAAACAAACAAATTCTACTAAATTCTTAGGACTAACAATAGATTGCGCATTGAACTGGGAAATGCATATTAATACATTAGCGAATAAATTATCATCTACATGTTATGCTCTATACAGGCTGTCTAGAATTGCAAATTTCCAAACAGTTTTATCTTTTTATTATGCAGAATATTTATCAAGAGCATCGTATGGTATAATTTTTTGGGGTGCATCACATGTTTCTGAAAGAATATTTAGAATACAAAAGGCATGTACAGATACGAATCATGTAGAAATACTTTTAAAGATTTGCAAATTTTAACTCTACCATGTGTTTACATTTTATCCATTCTTTTATATGTAAGAGATAACATAGGCTTATTTTTACCCAGTGACTTTTACCACAATTATGATACCAGACGGGGTAAAAATTTGATGATTCCACTGCATAATTTAACCAAATATGAGGAAAGTCCCAAATATATGGGAATATTAATATATAATAAATTACCCGATCGTTACAAAAGTACATGTAATAAAAGATTTAAGAAGGAAGTTAAGTATTTTTTAATTCAAAATAGGTTTTACTCGATTAATGAATTTTTAGGTAGTGCATAATTATAGATTATTTACGTTTATGTTTAATGCATCAGCTATTATTTTGTTGGACTATATTTTTAATTGTATTAACCATCAGGTTTAATTTTTATATTTTGTTCTAGGCTTAGTACCCACTGTACACTGTATACACCTTGTATTTTAATTTGTAATTGTGTCTTTGTAGTATTGTATTTATGGTATTTTGTATGACTAGTCCTATACCAATTGTATTGGCCTTTTGGATAATAAATTATTATTATTATTATAAGAGGAAAAGAGCTTTATGTAGCAGACACTTTATCTAGGTGTTGTTCAGAAAAGCCTAAACACAAAAATAATTTAGATGTAGAGCTAGAAACACAAATTTGTTTTGTAAAATTAAATTTTAACATTTAACCAATTACAAAAAATCAGAGATGAGACTAATAAAGATAAAAATTTAGGTAATGTAAAATTATATGTTCAAAATGGATGGCCTAAAAACATAAACAATTTGAACAAAGATTTATAAAGTATGTTTAAAATTAAAGAAGAAATTAGTATTGCTGATAATTTATTGTTAAGAAATAATCAAATTATAATACCTTCTACAATGAGAAAGGAAATGTTAAAACGAATTCATTATGGCCATCAAGGCATAAACAAATGTAAAATGTTAGCTAGACAATTTGTATATTGCCTTTCATGACTGCAGAAATTGAAGAAGAAGTAAAAAAACTGTAAAATATGTTTACAATTTAAAAATCACGTTAGAGAGCCTTTAACTCCTCACAAAGTTCCTAACTTACCTTGGGAGGAGGTTGGGTCTGACTTATTTCATATAGGATCAAAAAATTATCTAATCGTTATAGATTATTACAGTAAATATCCAGAAATTTGTTTATTAGAAAACACTTTGAGTGAAACAATTATTATTCATTTAAAATCAATTTTTGCTCGTCATGGAATCCCAAAAATATTTTACTCCGATGGAGGCCCGCAGTATACTTCAGATTCATTCAATAAATTTTGCCAGTCGTCGGAAATTAACAATGTTAGGTCTAGTCCAGAGAATCCTAGATCAAATGGACTTAGTAAAAGGTATATTCAGACATAAAAAAGCATTACAAAAATCTTTAAGAGATGGTAATGATCCATATTTAACTTTATTGCAATTGAGAAATACACCAATTGAATCAGATTTACCTTCACCCTCACAACTTTTAATGTCACGATTACTAAGAACTAACGTTCCCACAACTGTTAAAATGTTAGATCCGAAAATCTTTAACATAAACGAAATAATCAAAACTTTTGAGGCAAAACAAAATGTTCAAAAATCCTATTACGACAGATGTACAGTCAATTTGAAACCTCTTGAAGAAAATCAACAAGTTTATGTTAAAGAAAAACACAAATTAAGAGAAGGTTATGTAACCAATAAAATTAGAGATAAGTCTTATTCAGTCAAACTTAACTATGCATCTGAGATTGCGAGAAACAGACAATTTTTAGTTCCAATTCCCGCACCTTAAGATACAGAACAATTAAAAAGGATGATTTTTAAGATGTCGCTACTAAAATTGAGAAAAATTCCAGCGATTCATACGATTCTGATGAATCTACTAATAAATGTAACAAAGCAGACATCTTCTGGTCGCCACATCAAAAAACCAGATAGACTAAATCTATGTAATTATTAAAATAAAATAGAATAAGTATTGTAAATTAATTTTTATATGTAAAAAGAAGGGATGTAAGATATGCAACCCTTGTCACCTATGTGTGTGATGTTGGTGGCAAGGTTGTTAACAATGTAAGTTAGAGAATAAACTTCACTCCTTCTGGTGTGAGACACGAGCCCGAGAGGTTGTGTTTAATTTCAACGGTCCTCGCAGTCATAACCTTTATAACATTTATCACAGGTGGGATCTCTTAATATGATAATTTTTAATATTCTCTATGAATATGGTGACCGGTCAAGCAATAGTTTTTTTTTATTTGAAATAATTCGTATTTTATTTCCCCAACCTTGACGGCCTGGAAAATGAAACGGGTGGGTGGGATCTCTTAATATTGTAATTTTAACAGCCTCTGTGAATATGGTGTCCGGTCAATAGTTTTTTTTTTTTATTTAAAATATTTCGTATTTTATTAAAACCACTCCTTATCACCAACCCTGACGGCCTGGAAAATGAATCGGCTGGGTGGGATCTCTTAATATAATAATTTTTAATATTCTCTATGAATATGGTGACCGGTCAAGCAATAGTTTTTTTTATTTGAAATAATTCTATTTTATTAAATCCACCCCTTATCACCAACCCTGACGGCCCGGAAAATGAAATGGGTGGGTGGCACCTCTTAATATGCTAATTTTTAACAGCCTCTGTGAATATGGTGTCCGGTCAAGTAATAGTTTTTATTTAAAATATTTCGTATTTTATTAAATCCACTTATCACCAACCCTGACGGCCTGGAAAATGAATCGGCTGGGTGGGATCTCTTAATATAATAATTTTTAATATTCTCTATGAATATGGTGACCGGTCAAGCAATAGTTTTTTTTTTATTTGAAATAATTCGTATTTTATTAAATCCACCCCTTATCACCAACCCTGACGGCCTGGAAAATGAAACAGGTGGGTGAGATCTCTTAATATGTTTATTTTTTATGTTTTCTGTGACTATGGTGAGCGACCAGGTTATATTTTTATTTATTTGAATATTTTCTGTTTTAATAATTGCAGCTCCTTTGCACAACCCTGACTGCCTAAGAAATAAGAAGGGTGGGCGGATTTTTTTTATAAAGTACATGTGTCTGTAAGAAAAATATTACGAAAAATTGATGACAGTTTATATGCACTAATTTTTAAGATCATTACATAGATATTAATAAGGACTTCATTACCTCTTTTTGTATTGAACCTGTTCAAATAAAAAAAAAACATGCAACTTACCAGTTTTCCATCAGCCATTGCTGTAGTCTCCTCTTGGTTTAGCTGCTACAACGGCTATAACTGCATCCCATTCTACCTGTAAAAAAAATATTTCTTAAAAACATATTATTCCAAATTTAAATGATTTTATTCCTATATATTAGCCAATATTAGAAGAACTTTGACAAAACATGGACCAGTTCACATATGCAGCTCAATAATCACCTTTGGTAATTTAATATTTTCTTTAAATACATAGGTACGTAAAAACTTACTATTTGAAAGAAATTTCTGGGTACCCACCTAAATTATTATTACATTAGCCAAAATCAAAATAAAGAAGCGTAAATATAATATTCGCACCACACAGAAGAACTGTACTATAATATAATACCTGCTCAACTACCTATGAATTTTTGTAAAAACTTATGATTCAAAAAACTCCACTGTGAATAAGATCGAAATTATGTAGACAACTAAAATGAAAAACTAGTAAATATATGAACAAAATTGTGGTTTATCAATTAAAACATTCATAAATAGACCAGAATATAAATAATTTCCAATTGTTATAGATACCAAATTTTTTATAGTTAACGAATTTTACG
>JALDAQ010000078.1:0-43000 GCA_025584915.1 Monochamus saltuarius
ATGCCACCAAATGACGAGAGGGCACTATTTGTGACTAATACCATTTAGTTTTTTAAAATTGTATTTCTCAAATCTTTTTCAAAGTGAATACAAAACACAGTTTTAATATGCATCTTTTTTCATTTAAGGGTTAGTTATAGTACGATTGGCAAGCTTGAAAATAAATAAAATGGAAAAGGTGTGTGTGAAGGTAATCCAAACAAAGATGTCAAGTGATGTTATGTTAAAACTTTTAATAACTTGGTGAATTAAAAAAATCAGTTAACATCCATTTATTTGCTAAATATTATACATTATTACAGCAATTTCCGTTTTGCAGATCTGAACATGCAAATAATGTCTAATCTTATAGATGTCGACACGCATCGTAGACACTTAAAATGTATCTCTGACAGAAATTTTTTGCTGTTTCCATTAATTGCAATTTCTGTCTGACATAAATATTGTGCAACTAATGTCAGATGGAAACTTACCTTTATGGACATGATGTTTGCGTTCTTTTATCCTATAAGTATATTATGCAAAGTATATTGTATAATGCTGATAGAATAATAATTCATTCAACAATGGTAATCATATACACCAGGCAGGATATAGCAAATGTGTTCTATTTCTTAAAAGTCACAAAGGCATAGCACAAAAACAGATATGTTTTAGCAATACAATCAAGTAAAATTGAAAAGTAGACATAATTTAAAAGAAACCAATTAGAAAACTGTTGTTGTAAGATAATTTATTTATTAGGAGTAATTTTATTTTATAATAATTGTATACTGTAACCAATTATAGAGGATCAATTTTCAGAACAAAAATTTTTGTTTTACTGATTTTACAGTGCTGTGACCTGAATGGGTCACACTTGTGGTGCCTTAAATGTTAAATATCTTTCTAGTTTATTATTTAATTGCAATATTTTTTGGGAATAACTGATGAATTTTCAGTTTATGATTTCATTTGACATCAACATCTCCAAATTGTTTTGTGTTGTAGTGAAATTGTTAGCAGTTTATTGAAAGAAGTGTTGCTAAAGAGACACTTACTTGTGGCTTATAAATCTGACATTTTCAAGCCAACCACTTTCCTTGTTTTAAACTAGTAAGTGTGGCATTTATTTGAAATAAAATTTCTGTTTTTGAGGCTATTTATTTTCATGTATTGTATTTTAAATTAGTAGTGCTTTAGAACTGTATTTAATTTATTACAAACTAATATGGATATTTGAAAATAACTGAATATAATGTTAGAAACTTGAAATAAAACAGATTCTAAAAGAAAATTATGTATATTATTTAAAGTTGGGCAGTAAATAAGCTGACAATAATCGAATGTGCTACTACGTTAGGATCTATATATCGAATGCCGTGTCTTGATCGCTGATTCCGCTATTCCTCCCAATCAAGGGGCTATTGTATTTCCCCATTCGTCTCTAGTCCCGGCTCTCAAGGTGCCACCAAGTAAGAGTTCCAGCATCCGTCATTATTTTTAACAATAAGTAAGATATTAATATCATTGGTTTGCCTACCAGATAAGTCAAAGTAGAAATTCACTTTTGCTGACAAATTTTATTCCGTCCAGTTATGAGCCCGTCCAAATCCAGAGGACATTGCTATCGACATTCCCAGATCTAACAAAATAAGTATTTATTAAAATTATTTATTATATTTAGTACCCTCGTTGTATTATTATTGTGTATTATAATAGTATAAGTTACAAATTACCTCTTACTGGCATAGGTTCTGAGACCTGGCGATGTCTATTTCAATGCCCGACATTTTATAAACGCTAAAAGTTGTAGGCAATATAAAAAGTTAAACGGACCTTCTTATTGCTACAAATCGAATGATTCTGCTCCTAACAAGGTGAAAATTTCAAAATTGTTTAAATTAATTCCATCCTGAAACATTTAATACACTTTGACATATCATGTATCATTATACATATTATAAATATATATTATTTCATCTATTTCTAGGCATTCTTGCACTGCTGCGCCTATTTTATTAAAAATAAAGTTATTTCTGCAAATATATCGAACACCATTCTTATAGTTGTTCATATTCAGTTCTTAATAAAAAATTATAGGTATATTTAATACTCACTGTTTGTGTAACCAGATTCAATTTAAAACTCATTTACTTCCTTGTTTTGTATTTCTTTTCATTTCAAAAGATGTTTTACTAAATCAAATAACTATTCTGCACTGTTACAAATAGGTTAGCGTTTGGTTTGTGTTTTTCTAGGTTAAAAATTCAAAACAAGCCGTTGACGGAGTGGATGGTAGGTGGGCGGTGTCATTTTAGAAGTTTAATTTCATTGGATGTGTAAATCGATTTCGCGCATGCGCATTTCTCACAAGTGCATCAGAGGAACAAAGAGAGTACAAACATCTTGGCGGAATTCGTAGGCCGAAACCCGCAATATAGTAGTATTACATATATGGCGCGAAGGCGTCATATTCTTAAATTTTAGATTTTAATTAAACAAACAAAGGGAAATGTGATAAATAAGACGGTAAGCAGGCAAGCAAGCGTAAATTAGATTGTGGAACGAGCCGAACAGGGAATTGGTACATGCAATTAACTTGTCTCGTTTCGTTTTAGGTTAATGGTTGGGGCGGTGCGCCGTACCAGGTTCCACTACTGAATAAAACGAACGGTATATGGGCCACAGGGAGACAGGAGACAGAGCATTACTCATTGGGAGGCCGGCAGCGATATCTTATCGGTTTGCTGGTGCTGTGGGACGAGTCTACTTGGCCGCTGAAAGGCAGGTATGTACCTACTTAACAATGATAATTGTTAGCGTAAGATGGTTGGGTGGAAGGTCGTTATTGTTTGTTGTTCTTGTACGTTTCAGATTTATATTGCCCTTGGCGGCCTCGAAACCATAGAAAACGGAGTGCCTACGTCACAATTTTGGATTACGCGAAAGATAGGTCGATGGGTATGCCAGAAGGTGGGAAATTTATAGTGAAAATCCTGTAGGGCTCGACTAAATCCAGTAAAGAACCTGAATCTTTGCGTAGACAGGACAGTCTCATAAATTACGGAAAAACGGATAGCAGAAGAATTGACAGAGCCCAAAAATAGGCAGTCTAAAAGGTAAGAATTTAATAATTTTAATCGACCGAAGGATGAGTGAAATTTAGTGGTCATTTTCAGGATAGATCTAACTAAAGAGGGATCGCTGCCTAAAAGTACCTCTTCCTAAGATGGAACACGTAACCTTAAACGAGTGAGTCTGCGGCCAGTTCACGTGACGACAAGAGTGCAGCCTAGACTGCTAGACTGCTAGAGGGACCACCGAGGACCGAGGGTACTGCAACGTAGAGGTTTTCGAGCGGCAAGTCACATCAAACTTGGCGGTTGAAAGGCAGGTATGTACGCACTTATTAAATGATAATTGTTAGCGTAAGATAGTTGGGTAGAAGATCGTTATTGTGTTGTTTTTCTTGTACGTTTCAGATTTAAATTATGGTAGGCAGCCTCAAGACCATAGAAAATGGGGTGCCTAAGTCACAATTTTGGATTACGTGTAAGGTAGGTCGATGGACACGCGTCCATAAGGTGTGCAAATCCTGTAGGGCTCGACTAAATCCAGTAAAGAAACCGAATCTTTGTGTCGACAGGACAGTCTCATAAATTACGAAAAAAAAAAACGGAGAGCAGAAGAATTAGAGAGACAGACAGAGCGCATAAATAGGCTGTCTAAAAGGTAAGAATTTACTAATTTTAATCGACGCGATGGACGAGTGAAATTTAGTTGGTCACTTTCAGGATAGATCCAACCAAAGAGGGATTATGCTCCTAAGAGTACCTCTTCCGAAGATGGGACACGAACCTTAAACGAGAGTGAGTCTGCGGCCAGTTCCTGACCACAAAAGGGTGCAGCAGAAGCAGAAGCAGAATTCCAGTGGAATAAATAGGAGAAGTAGCGGAGTCGTCGGAAGTCAGCCGAAGTGAAGGAAGGAGTAAATGTTTATTTTTACGGCCAACATATACACGTCTGGGACGTGCTAGCTAGCTAGTTCAGAAAGGGGTACTGGACCGATTGCCGCCTGCTCTGCTCTTACCGATACATAAAATAATAACATAAGTACATACGTATCTACTGTAAACAAATTTCAATAAAACAATAAAAATTGCGATCGTAACGACTGGGATTTATTTTCAGATTTGGAAAAGGAATTTTTGTTTGTGAAAATTTTTCGGGCAACTATAGGCGCCAGCAGGTCGGGAACGAATCCCCCTATACTTTCCTCCCGGTATTTCTAAGAGGTACCCGAGTTGCTTTCGCCTAAAACCAACGGTTTTCAGATATTTGGGTTTTTCCAAAATTATAGCCTATCTTCGACGTCAACTTCCTTATTATGGGACGTAGGGGACGCGGTTCGCCCCAGGTGAAAG
Organism: Monochamus saltuarius; assembly: GCA_025584915.1. Lineage (NCBI taxonomy): Eukaryota > Metazoa > Arthropoda > Insecta > Coleoptera > Cerambycidae > Monochamus > Monochamus saltuarius. The sequence goes on from JALDAQ010000078.1 coordinate 4,407, forward strand.
CTCCCACCTAACGCTAATTTGACCTGCCTTTAGTTTTTCTCAGATTCGCGACCGCTCCAGAGTTACGGCCGATAGAAGTTTTAGGATTTTCCCCCAGTCATTTCAGGAGAGGGGCTCTGAACATTCCGAAATATTACCACCAGACTATATCGCCCATGGCGAATCCAAAACTGAACTCCGTTCCTATCCAACCCTCGCGGTTTCCGAGATATAAATTTTTTCTCGGCAACGGGGCCGCCCACAAAGAAAACCACCACGCCAGCGTGTTCGGCGACCCCGAATACGTACAGAGCCGCCCCTAAATAGTAAATCTATTTTTTTCGAAAATTTCAAAGGCTATAGTCCATCGATTTTTTCGGAGGAAAAAGTCAAAGTGCTCGGAATATTCTGAAATAATTCTCCTAGACTATACCGACGACGGCGAATCCAAAACTGAGCTCCGTTCCTCCGTGGCCCCCGCGGTTCTGGAGATATATTAATATTTCTGCGTCCAAGGGGCACTAGCGAAGGAGACGCCACCGAATGCGCACAGAGCTTACCCCAAACACGTACACCGAAACTAACCGTCCCTGGGTATACGCCGGACCGTCCACGTACTTATTTTCGCTTAATTTCGAATGAAAATAAGCCAAAAATGTCTATTTAACATCCGTTGTGTCATCGCCTTCAAATTTTGAAATTTACTACAGGCCGCGCCATCTATCGCGTCGAGCGTGCAACAGCTCCTGTCAAAAATCCGTTTGGCATTATATAGTCAAGGGTACAGATAATGAAATTCTGGATGATTATTAGGCTTTCGCATGGATTACCGTCTGCGGATCGTTAATGAGTCCCTAAATGGGAATATCCTGGAGAGAAACTGCTGCTGAACTGAACTGAACGGTTCACCCGACCGTAGTGACCGGAACCGGTTCACGGCGGGCGTGACGTCATTGTAACAATATATTCAGTGGGTCGTCATCTTTTCGTCTGCCGTTCTGTGGTTGGTGCGACTGATGACCGATGTCAAATTTTGACGTTTGACTCGGCGCGAAGGCGTCATATTCTTAATTTTAGATTTTAATTAAACAAACAAAGGGAAATGTGATAAATAAGACGGTAAGCAGGCAAGCAAGCGTAAATTAGATTGTGGAACGAGCCGAACAGGGAATTGGTACATGCAAATAACTTGTCTCGTTTCGTTTTAGGTTAAAGGTTGGGGCGGTGCGCCGTACCAGGTTCAACTACTGAATAAAACGAACGGTATATGGGCCACAGGGAGACAGGAGACAGAGCATTACCCATTAGGAGGCCGGCAGCGATATCTTATCGGTTTGCTGGTGCTGTGGGACGAGAGTCTACTTGGCCGTTGAAAGGCGGGTATGTACCTACTTAACAATGATAATTGTTAGCGTAAGAAGTTAGTTAGCGTGGAAGGTCGTTATTGTTTGTTGTTCTTGTACGTTTCAGATTTATATTGCCCTTGGCGGCCTCGAAACCATAGAAAACGGAGTGCCTACGTCACAATTTTGGATTACGCGAAAGATAGGTCGATGGGTATGCCAGAAGGTGGGAAATTTATAGTGAAAATCCTGTAGGGCTCGACTAAATCCAGTAAAGAAACTGAATCTTTGCGTAGACAGGAAAGTCTCATAAATTACGGAAAAAACTGATAGCAGAAGAATAGACAGAGCCCAAAAATAGGCAGTCTAAAAGGTAATAAATTAATAATAATAATCTACGCTAAGGATGAGTGAAATTTAGTGGTCATTTTCAGGATAGATCTAACTAAAGAGGGATCGCTTTCCTAAAAGTACCTCTTCCTAAGATGGAACACGTAACCTTAAACGAGTGAGTCTGCCAGTTCACGTGACGACAAGAGTGCAGCAGCATTCCAGTCGAATATCCACGATATCTAGCGGCGTTAGAAGCCGGCCAGTCAACTCTGCTAGACTGCTAGACTGCTAGACTGCTAGAGGGACCACCGAGGACCGAGGGTACTGCAACGTAGAGGTTTTCGAGCGGCAAGTCACATCAAACTTGGCGGTTGAAAGGCAGGTATGTACGTACTTATTAAATGATAATTGTTAGCGTAAGATAGTTGGGTAGAAGATCGGTATTGTGTTGTTTTTCTTGTAATGCTTCAGATTTAAATTATGGTCGGCCGCCTCAAGACCATAGAAAATGGGGTGCCTACGCCACAATTTTGGATTACGTGGAAGGTAGGTCGATGGACACGCGCCAGAAGGTGTGCAAATCCTGTAGGGCTCGACTAAATCCAGTAAAGAAACCGACCTTTGTGTCGACAGGACAGTCTCATAAATTACGGAAAAAACGGAGAGCAGAAGAATTAGAGAGACAGACAGAGCGCATAAATAGGCTGTCTAAAAGGTAAGAATTTACTAATTTTAATCGGCGATGGGCCAGTGAAATTTAGTTGGTCACTTTCAGGATAGATCCAACCAAGAGGATTGCGTTCCTAAAGTACCTCTTCGAAGATGGGACACGTAACCTTAAGCGAGTGAGTCTGCGGCCAGTTCCTGGACCACAAAGGTGTGCAGCAGCAGCAGCAGCAGCAGCATTCAGTCGAATATCTAGGAGAAGTCGGCGGCGTCAGAAGTCAGCGAAGTGAAGGAAGGAGGAAATGTTTATTTTCGGCCAACATATACGTCTGGGGCGTGCTGGCTAACTAGTTCAGAAAGGTACTCGGACCGATTGCGGCTCGTTCTGCTCTTACCGATACATAAAATAATAACATAAGTAAATACGTATCTACTGTAAACAAATTTCAATAAAACAATAAAAATTGCGAACGTAACGACTGGGATTTATTTTCAGATTTGGAAAAGGAATTTTGGTTAGTGAAATATATTTAGGGAAACTATAGGCGCCAGCAGGTCGGGAACGAATCCCCCTATACTTTCCTCCCGGTATTTCTAAGAGGTACCCGGAGCCGTTTTCTAAAACCAGCGGTTTTCGAGATATTTAGGTTTTTCAAAATTATAGCCTATCTTGGACGTCATAACTTCCTTATTATGGGGCGTAGGGGGCGCGGTTCGTCTCAGGTGAAAGCTCCCACCGAACCCTAATTTGACCCGTCTTTTAGTTTTTCAGTATCTTCGACCGTTCCAGAGTTACGGTCGATCGAAGTTTTAGAATTTCCCCCCAGTCATATCAGGAGAGGGGCTCTGAACATTACGAAATATTACCACCAGACTATATCGCCCATGGCGAATCCAAAACTGAACTCCGTTCCTATCCAACCCTCGCGGTTTCCGAGATATAAATTTTTCTCGGCAACGGGGCCGCCCACAAAGAAAACCACCACGCCAGCGTGTTCGGCGCCCCCGAATACGTACAGAGCCGCCCTTAAATCGTAAATCTATTTTTTTCGAAAATTTCAAAGGCTATAGTCCATCGATTTTTTCGGAGGAAAAAGTCAAAGTGCTCGGAATATTCTGAAATAATTCTCCTAGACTATACCGACGACGGCGAATCCAAAACTGAGCTCCGTTCCTCCGTGGCCCCCGCGGTTCTGGAGATATATTAATATTTCTGCGTCAAGGGGGCACTAGCGAAGGAGACGCCACCGAATGCGCACAGACCTTACCCCAAACACGTACACCGAAACTAACCGTCCCTGGGTATACGCCGGACCGTCCACGGACTTATTTTCGCTTAATTTCGAATGAAAATAAGCCAAAAATGTCTATTTAACATCCGTTGTGTCATCGCCTTCAAATTTTCAAATTTACTACAGGCCGCGCCATCTATCGCGTCGAGCGTGCAACAGCTCCTGTCAAAAATCCGTTTGGCATTATAGGTCTAGGGTACAGATAATGAAATTCTGGATGATTATTGGGGCTTTCGCATGGATTACCGTCTGCGGATCGTATATATGAGTCCCTAAATGGGAATATCCTGGAGAGAAACTGCTGCTGAACTGAACTGAACGGTTCACCCGACCGTAGTGACCGGAACCGGTTCACGGCAGGCGTGACGTCATTGTAACAATATATTCAGTGGGTCGTCATCTTTTCGTCTGCCGTTCTGTGGTTGGTGTGACTGATGACCGATGTCAAATGTCAAATTTTGACGTTTGACTCGGCGCGAAAACGTCATATTCTTAAATTTTAGATTTTAATTAAACAAACAAAGGGAAATGTGATAAATAAGACGGTAAGCAGGCAAGCAAGCAAGCGTAAATTAGATTGTGGAACGAGCCGAACAGGGAATTGGTACATGCAAATAACTTGTCTCGTTTCGTTTTAGGTTAAAGGTTGGGGCGGTGCGCCGTACCAGGTTCAACTACTGAATAAAACGAACGGTATATGGGCCACAGGGAGACAGGAGACAGAGCATTACTCATTAGGAGGAGGCCGGCAGCGATATCTTATCGGTTTGCTGGTGCTGTGGGGACGAGAGTCTACTTGGCGTTGAAGGCAGGTATGTACCTACTTAACAATGATAATTGTTAGCGTAAGATGGTTGGGTGGAAGGTCGTTATTGTTTGTTGTTCTTGTACGTTTCAGATTTATATTCCCGTTGGCGGCCTCGAAACCATAGAAAACGGAGTGCCTACGTAACAATTTTGGATTACGAGAAAGATAGGTCGATGGGTATGCGGCCAGAAGGTGGGAAATTTATAGTGAAAATCCTGTAGGGCTCGACTAAATCCAGTAAAGAACCTGAATCTTTGCGTAGACAGGACAGTCTCATAAATTACGGAAAAAACGGAGAGCAGAAGAATTGACAGAGCCCAAAAATAGGCAGTCTAAAATGTAAGAATTTAATAATTTTAATCGACTCGAAGGATTAGTGAAATTTAGTTGTCATTTTCAGGATAGGTCTAACTAAAGAGGGATCTCGTTCCTAAAAGTACCTCTTACTAAGATGGAACACGTAACCTTAAGCGAGTGAGTCTGCGGCCAGTTCACGTGGCGACAAGAGTGCAGCAGCATTCCAGTCGAATATCACGATATCTAAGCGGCGTTAGAAGCCGGCCAGTCAACTCTGCTAGACTGCTATACTGCTAGAGGACCACCGAGGACCGAGGGTACTGCAGCGTAGAGGTTTTGACGGCAAGTCACATCAAACTTGGCGGTTGAAAGGCAGGTAATATGCGTACTTATTAAATGATAATTGTTAGCGTAAGATAGTTGGGTAGAAGATCGTTATTGTGTTGTTTTCTTATGCGTTTCAGATTTAAATTATGGTCGGCCGCCTCAAGACCATAGAAAATGTGTGCCTACGTCACAATTTTGGATTACGTGGAAGGTAGGTCGATGGACACGCGGCCAGAAGGTGTGCAAATCCTGTAGGGCTCGACTAAATCCAGTAAAGAAACCGAATCTTTGTGTCGACAGGACAGTCTCATAAATTACGGAAAAAAAAAAAAACGGAGAGCAGAAGAATTAGAGAGACAGACAGAGCGCATAAATAGGCTGTCTAAAAGGTAAATTTACTAATTTTAATCGGCGATGGGCGAGTGAAATTTAGTTGGTCACTTTCAGGATAGATCCAAAAGAGGGATCGCGTTCCTAAGAGTACCTCTTCCGAAGATGGGACACGTAACCTTAAGCGAGTGAGTCTGCGGCCAGTTCCCGGACCACAAAAGGGTGCTGCAGCAGCAGCAGCAGCAGCAGCATTCCAGTCGAATATCTAGGAGAAGTAGCGGCGTCAGAAGTCAGCCGAAGTGAAGGAAGTATGAAATGTTTATTTTACGGCCAACATATACCGTCTGGGGCGTGCTGGCTAACTAGTTCAGAAAGAAATTACTCGGACCGATTGCGGCTCGTTCTGCTCTTACCGATACATAAAATAATAACATAAGTACATACGTATCTACTGTAAACAAATTTCAATAAAACAATAAAAATTGCGATAACGACTGGGATTTATTTTCAGATTTGGAAAAGGAATTTTTGTTTGTGAAAAATTTTCGGGCAACTATAGGTGCCAGCAGGTGAGCACGAATCCCCTATACTTTCCTCCGGTATTTCTAAGAGGTACCGGGCCGTTTCTCTAAAACCAGCGGTTTGAGATATTTAGTTTTCAAAATTATAGCCTATCTTCGGGACGTCATAACTTCCTTATTATGGGGACGTAGGGGGCGGTTCGTCTCAGGTGAAAGCTCCCACGAACCCTAATTTGACCCGTCTTTTAGTTTTCCGTATCTGCGACCGTTCCAGAGTTACGGTCGATCGAAGTTTAAATTTTCCCCAGTCATTTCAGGAGAGGGGCTCTGAACATTCGAAATATTACCACCAGACTATATCGCCCATGGCGAATCCAAAACTGAACTCCGTTCCTATCAACCCTCGCGGTTTCCGAGATATAAATTTTTCTCGGCAGCACGGGGCCGCCCACAAAGAAAACCACCACGCCAGCGTGTTCGGCGCCCCGAATACGTACAGAGCCGCCCTTAAATCGTAAATCTATTTTTTCGAAAATTTCAAAGGCTATAGTCCATCGATTTTTGGAGGAAAAAGTCAAAGTGCTCGGAATATTCTGAAATAATTCTCTAGACTATACCGACGACGGCGAATCCAAAACTGAGCTCCGTTCCTCACAGGCCCCCGCGGTTAGGGAGATATAATAATATTTCTGCGTCCAAGGGGGCACTAGCGAAGGAGACGCCACCGAATGCGCACAGACCTTACCCCAAACACGTACACCGAAACTAACCGTCCCTGGGTATACGCCGGACCGTCCACGGACTTATTTTCGCTTAATTTCGAATGAAAATAAGCCAAAAATGTCTATTTAACATCCGTTGTGTCATCGCCTTCAAATTTTCAAATTTACTACAGGCCGCGCCATCTATCGCGTCGAGCGTGCAACAGCTCCTGTCAAAAATCCGTTTGGCATTATAGTCAAGGGTACAGATAATGAAATTCTGGATGATTATTAGGGCTTTCGCATGGATTACCGTCTGCGGATCGTATATATGAGTCCCTAAATGGGAATATCCTGGAGAGAAACTGCTGCTGAACTGAACTGAACGGTTCACCCGACCGTAGTGACCGGAACCGGTTCACGGCAGGCGTGACGTCATTGTAACAATATATTCAGTGGGTCGTCATCTTTTCGTCTGCCGTTCTGTGGTTGGTGTGACTGATGACCGATGTCAAATGTCAAATTTTGACGTTTGACTCGGCGCGAAGGCGTCATATTCTTAAATTTTAGATTTTAATTAAACAAACAAAGGGAAATGTGATAAATAAGACGGTAAGCAGGCAAGCAAGCAAGCGTAAATTAGATTGTGGAACGAGCCGAACAGGGAATTGGTACATGCAAATAACTTGTCTCGTTTCGTTTTAGGTTAAAGGTTGGGGCGGTGCGCCGTACCAGGTTCAACTACTGAATAAAACGAACGGTATATGGGCCACAGGGAGACAGGAGACAGAGCATTACTCATTAGGAGGAGGCCGGCAGCGATATCTTATCGGTTTGCTGGTGCTGTGGGACGAGAGTCTACTTGGCCGTTGAAAGGCAGGTATGTACCTACTTAACAATGATAATTGTTAGCGTAAGATGGTTGGGTGGAAGGTCGTTATTGTTTGTTGTTCTTGTACGTTTCAGATTTATATTGCCGTTGGCGGCCTCGAAACCATAGAAAAGCGGAGTGCCTCGTCACAATTTTGGATTCTGAAAGATAGGTCGATGGGTATGCGGCCAGAAGGTGGGAAATTTATAGTGAAAATCCTGTAGGGCTCGACTAAATCCAGTAAAGAACCTGAATCTTTGCGTAGACAGGACAGTCTCATAAATTACGGAAAAAGCGGAGCAGAAGAATTGACAGAGCCCAAAAATAGGCAGTCTAAAAGGTAAGAATTTAATAATTTTAATCGGCGAAGGATGAGTGAAATTTAGTGGTCATTTTCAGGATAGATCTAACTAAAGAGGATCGCGTTCCTAAAAGTACCTCTTCCTAAGATGGAACACGTAACCTTAAGCGAGTGAGTCTGCGGCCAGTTCACGTGGCGACAAGAGTGCAGCAGCATTCCAGTCGAATATCCACGATATCTAGCGGCGTTAGAAGCCGGCCAGTCAACTCTGCTAGACTGCTATACTGCTAGAGGACCACCGAGGACCGAGGGTACTGCAACGTAGAGGTTTTCGGCGGCAAGTCACATCAAACTTGGCGGTTGAAAGGCAGGTATGTCGTACTTATTAAATGATAATTGTTAGCGTAAGATAGTTGGGTAGAAGATCGTTATTGTGTTGTTTTTCTTATGCGTTTCAGATTTAAATTATGGTGGCCGCCTCAAGACCATAGAAAATGGGGTGCCTCGTCACAATTTTGGATTACGTGGAAGGTAGGTCGATGGACAGACCAGAAGGTGTGCAAATCCTGAGGCTCGACTAAATCCAGTAAAGAAACCGAATCTTTGTGTCGACAGGACAGTCTCATAAATTACGGAAAAAAAAAGCGAGCAGAAGAATTAGAGAGACAGACAGGCGCATAAATAGGCTGTCTAAAGGTAAGAATTTACTAATTTTAATCGGCCAGCGATGGGCGAGTGAAATTTAGTTGGTCACTTTCAGGATAGATCCAACAAAGAGGGATCGCGTTCCTAAGAGTACCTCTTCCGAAGATGGGACACGTAACCTTAAGCGAGTGAGTCTGCGGCCAGTTCCCGGACCACAAAAGGGTGCTGCAGCAGCAGCAGCAGCAGCAGCAGCAGCATTCCAGTCGAATATCTAGGAGAAGTAGCGGCGGCGTCAGAAGTCAGCCGAAGTGAAGGAAGGAGGAAATGTTTATTTTTACGGCCAACATATACCGTCTGGGGCGTGCTGGCTAACTAGTTCAGAAAGTACTCGGACCGATTGCCGGCTCGTTCTGCTCTTACCGATACATAAAATAATAACATAAGTACATACGTATCTACTGTAAACAAATTTCAATAAAAAAATAAAAATTGCGATCGTAACGACTGGGATTTATTTTCAGATTCAGGAATTTTTGTTTGTTAAAAATTTTTAGGGCAACTATAGGTGCCATCAGGTGAACGAATCCCCTATACTTTCCTCCGGTATTTCTAAGAGGTACCGGGCCGTTTAGCTCTAAAACCAGCGGTTTCGAGATATTTAGGTTTTTCCAAAATTATAGCCTATCTTGGGACGTCATAACTTCCTTATTATGGGGCGTAGGGGCGCGGTTCGTCTCAGGTGAAAGCTCCCACGAACCCTAATTTGACCCGTCTTTTAGTTTTACAGTATCTGCGACCGTTCAAGAGTTACGGTCGATAGAATTTTTAGAATTTTCCCCCAGTCATTTAAAGAGAGGGGCTCTTAACATTCCGAAAAATTAACACCACACTATATCGCCCATGGCGAATCCCAAAACTGAACTCCGTTCCTATCCAACCCTCGCGGTTTCCGAGATATAAATTTTTTCTCGGCAACGGGGCCGCCCACAAAGAAAACCACCACGCCAGCGTGTTCGGCGCCCCCGAATACGTACAGAGCCGCCCTTAAATCGTAAATCTATTTGTCGAAAATTTCAAAGGCTATAGTCCATCGATTTTTGGAGGAAAAGTCAAAGTGCTCGGAATATTCTGAAATAATTCTCTAGACTATACCGACGACGGCGAATCCAAAACTGAGCTCCGTTCCTCCGTGGCCCCCGCGGTTCTGGAGATATATTAATATTTCTGCGTCAAGGGGCACTAGCGAAGGAGACGCCACCGAATGCGCACAGACCTTACCCCAAACACGTACACCGAAACTAACCGTCCTGGGTATACGCCGGACCGTCCACGGACTTATTTTCGCTTAATTTCGAATGAAAATAAGCCAAAAATGTCTATTTAACATCCGTTGTGTCATCGCCTTCAAATTTTCAAATTTACTACAGGCCGCGCCATCTATCGCGTCGAGCGTGCAACAGCTCCTGTCAAAAATCCGTTTGGCATTATAGGTCTAGGGTACAGATAATGAAATTCTGGATGATTATTAGGGCTTTCGCATGGATTACCGTCTGCGGATCGTATATGAGTCCCTAAATGGGAATATCCTGGAGAGAAACTGCTGCTGAACTGAACTGAACGGTTCACCCGACCGTAGTGACCGGAACCGGTTCACGGCAGGCGTGACGTCATTGTAACAATATATTCAGTGGGTCGTCATCTTTTCGTCTGCCGTTCTGTGGTTGGTGTGACTGATGACCGATGTCAAATGTCAAATTTTGACGTTTGACTCGGCGCGAAGGCGTCGTATTCTTAATTTTAGATTTTAATTAAACAAACAAAGGGAAATGTGATAAATAAGACGGTAAGCAGGCAAGCAAGCGTAAATTAGATTGTGGAACGAGCCGAACAGGGGTGGTACATGCAAATAACGTGTCTCGTTTCGTTTTAGGTTAAAGGTTGGGGCGGTGCGCCGTACCAGGTTCAACTACTGAATAAAACGAACGGTATATGGGACACAGGGAGACATGAGACAGAGCATTACCCATTAGGAGGCCGGCAGCGATATCTTATCGGTTTGCTGGTGCTGTGGGGCGAGTCTACTTGGCCGTTGAAAGGCGGGTATGTACCTACTTAACAATGATAATTGTTAGCGTAAGATGGTTGGGTGGAAGGTCGTTATTGTTTGTTGTTCTTGTACGTTTCAGATTTATATTGCCGTTGGCGGCCTCGAAACCATAGAAAGCGGAGTGCCTCGTCACAATTTTGGATTACCGAAAGATAGGTCGATGGGTATGCGGCCAGAAGGTGGGAAATTTATAGTGAAAATCCTGTGAGGCTCGACTAAATCCAGTAAAGAACCTGAATCTTTGCGTGAACAGGACAGTCTCATAAATTACGGAAAAAGCGGAGCAGAAGAATTGACAGAGCCCAAAAATAGGCAGTCTAAAGGTAAGAATTTAATAATTTTAATCGGCGAAGGATGAGTGAAATTTAGTGGTCATTTTCAGGATAGATCTAACTAAAGAGGATCGCGTTCCTAAAAGTACCTCTTCCTAAGATGGAACACGTAACCTTAAGCGAGTGAGTCTGCGGCCAGTTCACGTGGCGACAAGAGTGCAGCAGCATTCCAGTCGAATATCCACGATATCTAGCGGCGTTAGAAGCCGGCCAGTCAACTCTGCTAGACTGCTAGACTGCTAGAGGACCACCGAGGACCGAGGTACTGCAACGTAGAGGTTTTGGCGGCAAGTCACATCAAACTTGGCGGTTGAAAGGCAGGTATGTGCGTACTTATTAAATGATAATTGTTAGCGTAAGATAGTTGGGTAGAAGATCGTTATTGTGTTGTTTTTCTTATGCGTTTCAGATTTAAATTATGGTCGGCCGCCTCAAGACCATAGAAAATGGGGTGCCTCGTCACAATTTTGGATTACGTGGAAGGTAGGTCGATGGACACCACAGCGGCCAGAAGGTGTGCAAATCCTGTGAGGGCTCGACTAAATCCAGTAAAGAAACCGAATCTTTGTGTCGACAGGACAGTCTCATAAATTACGGAAAAAAAAAAAAAGCGGAGAGCAGAAGAATTAGAGACAGACAGGCGCATAAATAGGCTGTCTAAAGGTAGAATTTACTAATTTTAATCGGCGATGGGCGAGTGAAATTTAGTTGGTCACTTTCAGGATAGATCCAACCAAGAGGATTGCGTTCCTAAAGTACCTCTTCGAAGATGGGACACGTAACCTTAAGCGAGTGAGTCTGCGGCCAGTTCCCGGACCACAAAAGGGTGCTGCAGCAGCAGCAGCAGCAGCATTCCAGTCGAATATCTAGGAGAAGTAGCGGCGGCGTCAGAAGTCAGCCGAAGTGAAGGAAGGAGGAAATGTTTATTTTACGGCCAACATATACGTCTGGGGCGTGCTAGCTAACTAGTTCAGAAAGTACTCGGACCGATTGCGGCTCGTTCTGCTCTTACCGATACATAAAATAATAACATAAGTACATACGTATCTACTGTAAACAAATTTCAATAAAACAATAAAAATTGCGATCGTAACGACTGGGATTTATTTTCAGATTTGGAAAAGGAATTTTTGTTTGTGAAAAATTTTCGGGCAACTATAGGTGCCAGCAGGTCGAACGAATCCCCTATACTTTCCTCGGTATTTCTAAGAGGTACCGGGCCGTTTCGCTCTAAAACCAGCGGTTTGAGATATTTAGGTTTTTCAAAATTATAGCCTATCTTGGGACGTCATAACTTCCTTATTATGGGGCGTAGGGGCCGGTTCGTCTCAGGTGAAAGCTCACGAACCCTAATTTGACCCGTCTTTTAGTTTTTCCGTATCTGCGACCGTTCAGAGTTACGGTCGATCGAAGTTTTAAATTTTCCCCAGTCATTTCAGGAGAGGGCTCTGAACATTCGAAATATTACCACCAGACTATATCGCCCATGGCGAATCAAAACTGAACTCCGTTCCTATCCAACCCTCGCGGTTTCCGAGATATAAATTTTTCTCGGCAACAGGGCCGCCCACAAAGAAAACCACCACGCCAGCGTGTTCGGCGCCCCGAATACGTACAGAGCCGCCCTTAAATCGTAAATCTATTTTTTCGAAAATTTCAAAGGCTATAGTCCATCGATTTTTGGAGGAAAAGTCAAAGTGCTCGGAATATTCTGAAATAATTCTCCTAGACTATACCGACGACGGCGAATCAAAACTGAGCTCCGTTCCTCCGTGGCCCCCGCGGTTCTGGAGATATATTAATATTTCTGCGTCAAGGGGCACTAGCGAAGAGACGCCACCGAATGCGCACAGAGCTTACCCCAAACACGTACACCGAAACTAACCGTCCTGGGTATACGCCGGACCGTCCACGGACTTATTTTCGCTTAATTTCGAATGAAAATAAGCCAAAAATGTCTATTTAACATCCGTTGTGTCATCGCCTTCAAATTTTCAAATTTACTACAGGCCGCGCCATCTATCGCGTCGAGCGTGCAACAGCTCCTGTCAAAAATCCGTTTGGCATTATAGTCAAGGGTACAGATAATGAAATTCTGGATGATTATTAGGGCTTTCGCATGGATTACCGTCTGCGGATCGTATATATGAGTCCCTAAATGGGAATATCCTGGAGAGAAACTGCTGCTGAACTGAACTGAACGGTTCACCCGACCGTAGTGACCGGAACCGGTTCACGGCAGGCGTGACGTCATTGTAACAATATATTCAGTGGGTCGTCATCTTTTCGTCTGCCGTTCTGTGGTTGGTGTGACTGATGACCGATGTCAAATTTTGACGTTTGACTCGGCGCGAAGGCGTCATATTCTTAAATTTTAGATTTTAATTAAACAAACAAAGGGAAATGTGATAAATAAGACGGTAAGCAGGCAAGCAAGCAAGCGTAAATTAGATTGTGGAACGAGCCGAACAGGGGTGGTACATGCAAATAACTTGTCTCGTTTCGTTTTAGGTTAAAGGTTGGGGCGGTGCGCCGTACCAGGTTCAACTACTGAATAAAACGAACGGTATATGGGCCACAGGAGACAGGAGACAGAGCATTACTCATTAGGGAGGCCGGCAGCGATATCTTATCGGTTTGCTGGTGCTGTGGGGCGAGTCTACTTGGCCGTTGAAAGGCAGGTATGTACGTAGTTATCAATGATATTTGTTAGCGTAAGATGGTTGGGTGGAAGGTCGTTATCGTTTGTTGTTCTTGTACGTTTCAGATTTATATTGACGTTGTCGGCCTCGAAACCATAGAAAACGGAGTGCCTACTTCACAATTTTTGATTACGCGAAAGATAGGTCGATGGGTATGCGGCCAGAAGGTGGGAAATTTATAGTGAAAATCCTGTAGGGCTCGACTAAATCCAGTAAAGAACCTGAATCTTTGCGTAGACAGGACAGTCTCATAAATTACGGAAAAAACGGAGAGCAGAAGAATTGACAGAGCCCAAAAATAGGCAGTCTAAAAGGTAAGAATTTAATAATTTTAATCGACGCGACGGATGAGTGAAAATTAGTGGTCATTTTCAGGATAGATCTAACTAAGAGGATCGCGTTCCTAAAAGTACCTCTTCCTAAGATGGAACACGTAACCTTAATCGAGTGAGTCTGCGGCCAGTTCACGTGACGACAAGAGTGCAGCAGCATTCCAGTCGTATATCCACGATATCTAGCGGCGTTAGAAGCCGGCCAGTCAACTCTGCTAGACTGCTAGACTGCTAGACTGCTAGAGGACCACCGAGGACCGAGGGTACTGCAGCGTAGAGGTTTTCGGCGGCAAGTCACATCAAACTTGGCGGTTGAAAGGCAGGTATGTGCGTACTTATTAAATGATAATTGTTAGCGTAAGATAGTTGGGTAGAAGATCGTTATTGTGTTGTTTTTCTTATGCGTTTCAGATTTAAATTATGGTCGGCCGCCTCAAGACCATAGAAAATGGGGTGCCCTCGTCACAATTTTGGATTACGTGGAAGGTAGGTCGATGGACAGCGGCCAGAAGGTGTGCAAATCCTGTGAGGGCTCGACTAAATCCAGTAAAGAAACCGAATCTTTGTGTCGACAGGACAGTCTCATAAATTACGGAAAAAAAAAAGCGGAGAGCAGAAGAATTAGAGAGACAGACAGGCGCATAAATAGGCTGTCTAAAAGGTAAGAATTTACTAATTTTAATCGGCCGATGGATGGGAGTGAAATTTAGTTGGTCACTTTCAGGATAGATCCAACCAAGAGGATTGCGTTCCTAAGAGTACCTCTTCCGAAGATGGGACACGTAACCTTAAGCGAGTGAGTCTGCGGCCAGTTCCTGGACCACAAAAGGGTGCAGCAGCAGCAGCAGCAGCAGCAGCAGCAGCAGCATTCCAGTCGAATATCTAGGAGAAGTAGCGGCGGCGTCAGAAGTCAGCCGAAGTGAAGGAAGGAGGAAATGTTTATTTTTACGGCCAACATATACACGTCTGGGACGTGCTGGCTAACTAGTTCAGAAAGAAATTTTCGGACCGATTGCGGCTCGTTCTGCTCTTACCGATACATAAAATAATAACATAAGTACATACGTATCTACTGTAAACAAATTTCAATAAAACAATAAAAATTGCGATCGTA
The DNA here is from genome assembly GCA_025584915.1 of Monochamus saltuarius. Taxonomy (NCBI): domain Eukaryota; kingdom Metazoa; phylum Arthropoda; class Insecta; order Coleoptera; family Cerambycidae; genus Monochamus; species Monochamus saltuarius. Next base: position 19,408 of record JALDAQ010000078.1, read on the forward strand.
ACGACTGGGATTTATTTTCAGATTTGGAAAAGGAATTTTTGTTTGTGAAAAATTTTCGGGCAACTATAGGTGCCAGCAGGTGGAACGAATCCCCTATACTTTCCTCGGTATTTCTAAGAGGTACCGGAGCCGTTTCGCTCTAAAACCAGCGGTTTTCGAGATATTTGAGTTTCAAAATTATAGCCTATCTTGGGACGTCATAACTTCCTTATTATGGGGACGTAGGGGACGCGGTTCGTCTCAGGTGAAAGCTCCACGAGCGCTAATTTGACCCGTCTTTTAGTTTTCCGTATCTGCGACCGTTCCAGAGTTCACGGTCGATAGAAGTTTTAGAATTTTCCCCAGTCATTTCAGGAGAGGGCTCTGAACATTCGAAATATTACCACCAGACTATATCGCCCATGGCGAATCCAAAACTGAACTCCGTTCCTATCCAACCCTCGCGGTTTCCGAGATATAAATTTTTCTCGGCAACGGGGCCGCCCACAAAGAAAACCACCACGCCAGCGTGTTCGGCGCCCCGAATACGTACAGAGCCGCCCTTAAATCGTAAATCTATTTTTCGAAAATTTCAAAGGCTATAGTCCATCGATTTTTCGGAGGAAAAAGTCAAAGTGCTCGGAATATTCTGAAATAATTCTCTAGACTATACCGACGACGGCGAATCAAAACTGAGCTCCGTTCCTCCGTGGCCCCCGCGGTTCTGGAGATATATTAATATTTCTGCGTCAAGGGGGCACTAGCGAAGGAGACGCCACCGAATGCGCACAGACCTTACCCCAAACACGTACACCGAAACTAACCGTCCCTGGGTATACGCCGGACCGTCCACGGACTTATTTTCGCTTAATTTCGAATGAAAATAAGCCAAAAATGTCTATTTAACATCCGTTGTGTCATCGCCTTCAAATTTTCAAATTTACTACAGGCCGCGCCATCTATCGCGTCGAGCGTGCAACAGCTCCTGTCAAAAATCCGTTTGGCATTATAGTCTAGGGTACAGATAATTAAATTCTGGATGATTATTGGGGCTTTCGCATGTATTACCGTCTGCGGATCGTTAATTAGTCCCTAAATGGGAATATCCTGGAAGAAACTGCTGCTGAACTGAACTGAACGGTTCACCCGACCGTAGTGACCGGAACCGGTTCACGGCAGGCGTGACGTCATTGTAACAATATATTCAGTGGGTCGTCATCTTTTCGTCTGCCGTTCTGTGGTTGGTGTGACTGATGACCGATGTCAAATGTCAAATTTTGACGTTTGACTCGGCGCGAAGGCGTCATATTCTTAAATTTTAGATTTTAATTAAACAAACAAAGGGAAATGTGATAAATAAGACGGTAAGCAGGCAAGCAAGCAAGCGTAAATTAGATTGTGGAACGAGCCGAACAGGGAATTGGTACATGCAAATAACTTGTCTCGTTTCGTTTTAGGTTAAAGGTTGGGGCGGTGCGCCGTACCAGGTTCAACTACTGAATAAAACGAACGGTATATGGGCCACAGGGAGACAGAGCATTACTCATTGGGAGGCCGGCAGCGATATCTTATCGGTTTGCTGGTGCTGTGGGACGAGAGTCTACTTGGCCGTTGAAAGGCAGGTTTGTACATACTTAACAATGATAATTGTTAGCGTAAGATGGTTGGGTGGAAGTTCGTTATTGTTTGTTGTTCTTGTAAGTTTCAGATTTATATTGTCGTTGGCGGCCTCGAAACCATAGAAAGCGGAGTGCCTCGTCACAATTTTGGATTACGAAAGATAGGTCGATGGGTATGCGGCCAGAAGGTGGGAAATTTATAGTGAAAATCCTGTAGGGCTCGACTAAATCCAGTAAAGAACCTGAATCTTTGCGTAGACAGGACAGTCTCATAAATTACGGAAAAAACGGAGAGCAGAAGAATTGACAGAGCCCAAAAATAGGCTGAGGATGAGTGAAATTTAGTGGTCATTTTCAGGATAGATCTAACTAAAGAGGATCGCGTTCCTAAAAGTACCTCTTCCTAAGATGGAACACGTAACCTTAAGCGAGTGAGTCTGCGGCCAGTTCACGTGGCGACAAGAGTGCAGCAGCATTCCAGTCGAATATCCACGATATCTAGCGGCGTTAGAAGCCGGCCAGTCAACTCTGCTAGACTGCTATACTGCTAGAGGACCACCGAGGACCGAGGGTACTGCAGCGTAGAGGTTTTGGCAAGTCACATCAAACTTGGCGGTTGAAAGGCAGGTATATGCGTACTTATTAAATGATAATTGTTAGCGTAAGATAGTTGGGTAGAAGATCGTTATTGTGTTGTTTTCTTATGCGTTTCAGATTTAAATTATGGTCGGCCGCCTCAAGACCATAGAAAATGGGGTGCCCTACGTCACAATTTTGGATTACGTGGAAGGTAGGTCGATGGACACGGCCAGAAGGTGTGCAAATCCTGTGAGGGCTCGACTAAATCCAGTAAAGAAACCGAATCTTTGTGTCGACAGGACAGTCTCATAAATTACGGAAAAAAAAAAGCGGAGAGCAGAAGAATTAGAGACAGACAGGCGCATAAATAGGCTGTCTAAAGGTAAGAATTTACTAATTTTAATCGGCGATGGGCGAGTGAAATTTAGTTGGTCACTTTCAGGATAGATCCAACCAAGAGGATTGCGTTCCTAAAGTACCTCTTCGAAGATGGGACACGTAACCTTAAGCGAGTGAGTCTGCGGCCAGTTCCTGGACCACAAAAGGGTGCAGCAGCAGCAGCAGCAGCAGCATTCCAGTGGAATATCTAGGAGAAGTAGCGGCGGCGTCAGAAGTCAGCCGAAGTGAAGGAAGGAGGAAATGTTTATTTTTACGGCCAACATATACACGTCTGGGGCGTGCTCGCTAACTAGTTCAGAAAGTACTCGGACCGATTGCCGGCTCGTTCTGCTCTTACCGATACATAAAATAATAACATAAGTACATACGTATCTACTGTAAACAAATTTCAATAAAACAATAAAAATTGCGATCGTAACGACTGGGATTTATTTTCAGATTTCAGATTCAGGAATTTTTGTTTGTGAAAAATTTTAGGGCAACTATAGGTGCCAGCAGGTCGAAACGAATCCCCTATACTTTCCTCGGTATTTCTAAGAGGTACCGGGCCGTTTTCTAAAACCAGCGGTTTTCGAGATATTTAGGTTTTTCCAAAATTATAGCCTATCTTGGGACGTCATAACTTCCTTATTATGGGGCGTAGGGGGCGGTTCGTCTCAGGTGAAAGCTCACGAGCGCTAATTTGACCCGTCTTTTAGTTTTCCGTATCTGCGACCGTTCCAGAGTTACGGTCGATAGAAGTTTTAGAATTTTCCCCAGTCATTTCAGGAGAGGGCTCTGAACATTCGAAATATTACCACCAGACTATATCGCCCATGGCGAATCCAAAACTGAACTCCGTTCCTATCCAACCCTCGCGGTTTCCGAGATATAAATTTTTCTCGGCAACGGGAGCCGCCCACAAAGAAAACCACCACGCCAGCGTGTTCGGCGCCCCGAATACGTACAGAGCCGCCCTTAAATCGTAAATCTATTTTTCGAAAATTTCAAAGGCTATAGTCCATCGATTTTTCGGAGGAAAAAGTCAAAGTGCTCGGAATATTCTGAAATAATTCTCTAGACTATACCGACGACGGCGAATCCAAAACTGAGCTCCGTTCCTCCGTGGCCCCCGCGGTTCTGGAGATATATTAATATTTCTGCGTCAAGGGGCACTAGCGAAGAGACGCCACCGAATGCGCACAGACCTTACCCCAAACACGTACACCGAAACTAACCGTCCCTGGGTATACGCCGGACCGTCCACGGACTTATTTTCGCTTAATTTCGAATGAAAATAAGCCAAAAATGTCTATTTAACATCCGTTGTGTCATCGCCTTCAAATTTTCAAATTTACTACAGGCCGCGCCATCTATCGCGTCGAGCGTGCAACAGCTCCTGTCAAAAATCCGTTTGGCATTATAGTCAAGGGTACAGATAATGAAATTCTGGATGATTATTGGGGCTTTCGCATGGATTACCGTCTGCGGATCGTTAATGAGTCCTAAATGGGAATATCCTGGAGAGAAACTGCTGCTGAACTGAACTGAACGGTTCACCCGACCGTAGTGACCGGAACCGGTTCACGGCAGGCGTGACGTCATTGTAACAATATATTCAGTGGGTCGTCATCTTTTCGTCTGCCGTTCTGTGGTTGGTGTGACTGATGACCGATGTCAAATGTCAAATTTTGACGTTTGACTCGGCGCGAAGGCGTCATATTCTTAAATTTTAGATTTTAATTAAACAAACAAAGGGAAATGTGATAAATAAGACGGTAAGCAGGCAAGCAAGCAAGCGTAAATTAGATTGTGGAACGAGCCGAACAGGGGTGGTACATGCAAATAACTTGTCTCGTTTCGTTTTAGGTTAAAGGTTGGGGCGGTGCGCCGTACCAGGTTCAACTACTGAATAAAACGAACGGTATATGGGCCACAGGGAGACAGGAGACAGAGCATTACTCATTAGGAGGAGGCCGGCAGCGATATCTTATCGGTTTGCTGGTGCTGTGGGACGAGTCTACTTGGCCGTTGAAAGTCAGGTATGTACCTAATTAACAATGATAATTGTTATCGTAAAATTGTTTGGTGGAAGGTAGTTATTGTTTGTTGTTCTTGTAAGTTTAATATCTATATTGCAGTTGGCGGCCTCGAAACCATAGAAAGCGGAGTGCCTCGTCACAATTTTGGATTCTACGAAAGATAGGTCGATGGGTATGCGGCCAGAAGGTGGGAAATTTATAGTGAAAATCCTGTAGGGCTCGACTAAATCCAGTAAAGAACCTGAATCTTTGCGTAGACAGGACAGTCTCATAAATTACGGAAAAAACGGAGAGCAGAAGAATTGACAGAGCCCAAAAATAGGCAGTCTAAAAGGTAAGAATTTAATAATTTTAATCGGCGAAGGATGAGTGAAATTTAGTGGTCATTTTCAGGATAGATCTAACTAAAGAGGATCGCGTTCCTAAAAGTACCTCTTCCTAAGATGGAACACGTAACCTTAAACGAGTGAGTCTGCGGCCAGTTCACGTGACGACAAGAGTGCAGCAGCATTCCAGTCGAATATCCACGATATCTAGCGGCGTTAGAAGCCGGCCAGTCAACTCTGCTAGACTGCTATACTGCTAGAGGGACCACCGAGGACCGAGGGTACTGCAACGTAGAGGTTTTCGAGCGGCAAGTCACATCAAACGTGGCGGTCGAAAGGCAGGTATTTACGTACTTATTAACGGATAATTGTTAGCGTAAGATAGTTGGGTAGAAGATCGTTATTGTGTTGTTTTCTTATGCGTTTCAGATTTAAATTATGGTCGGCCCTCAAGACCATAGAAAATGGGGTGCCTCGTCACAATTTTGGATTACGTGGAAGGTAGGTCGATGGACACTCGGCAAGAAGGTGTGCAAATCATGTACGGCTCGACTAAATCCAGTAAAGAAACCGAATCAGTGTTTCGACATGACAGTCACATAAATTACGTAAAAAAAAAAAACGGAGAGCAGAAGAATTAGAGAGACAGACAGGCGCATAAATAGGCTGTCTAAAAGGTAAGAATTTACTAATTTTAATCGGCGATGGGCGAGTGAAATTTAGTTGGTCACTTTCAGGATAGATCCAACCAAAGAGGATGCGTTCCTAAAGTACCTCTTCGAAGATGGGACACGTAACCTTAAGCGAGTGAGTCTGCGGCCAGTTCCTGGACCACAAAGGGTGCTGCAGCAGCAGCAGCAGCAGCAGCAGCATTCCAGTCGAATATCTAGGAGAAAGCGGCGGCGTCAGAAGTCAGCGAAGTGAAGGAAGGAGGAAATGTTTATTTTACGGCCAACATATACGTCTGGGGCGTGCTGGCTAACTAGTTCAGAAAGTACTCGGACCGATTGCGGCTCGTTCTGCTCTTACCGATACATAAAATAATAACATAAGTACATACGTATCTACTGTAAACAAATTTCAATAAAACAATAAAAATTGCGATCGTAACGACTGGGATTTATTTTCAGATTTGGAAAAGGAATTTTTGTTTGTGAAAAATTTTCGGGCAACTATAGGTGCCAGCAGGTCGAGAACGAATCCCCTATACTTTCCTCCGGTATTTCTAAGAGGTACCGGGCCGTTTAGCTCTAAAACCAGCGGTTTCGAGATATTTAGGTTTTTCAAAATTATAGCCTATCTTGGACGTCATAACTTCCTTATTATGGGGCGTAGGGGCAGTTCGTCTCAGGTGAAAGCTCCCGCCGAACGCTAAATTGACCCGTCTTTTAGTATTTCCGTATCTGCGACCGTTCCAGATTTACGGTCGATAGAATTATTAGAATTTTCCCCCAGTCATTTCAGGAGAGGGGCTCTGAACATCCGAAATATTACCACCAGACTATATCGCCCATGGCGAATCCAAAACTGAACTCCGTTCCTATCCAACCCTCGCGGTTTCCGAGATATAAATTTTTTCTCGGCAACGGGGCCGCCCACAAAGAAAACCACCACGCCAGCGTGTTCGGCGCCCCCGAATACGTACAGAGCCGCCCTTAAATCGTAAATCTATTTTATATCGAAAATTTCAAAGGCAATAGTCCATCGATTTTTGGAGGAAAAAGTCAAAGTGCTCGGAATATTCTGAAATAATTCTCTAGACTATACCGACGACGGCGAATCCAAAACTGAGCTCCGTTCCTCCGTGGCCCCCGTTCTGGAGATATATTAATATTTCTGCGTCAGGGGCACTAGCGAAGGAGACGCCACCGAATGCGCACAGACCTTACCCCAAACACGTACACCGAAACTAACCGTCCCTGGGTATACGCCGGACCGTCCACGGACTTATTTTCGCTTAATTTCGAATGAAAATAAGCCAAAAATGTCTATTTAACATCCGTTGTGTCATCGCCTTCAAATTTTCAAATTTACTACAGGCCGCGCCATCTATCGCGTCGAGCGTGCAACAGCTCCTGTCAAAAATCCGTTTGGCATTATAGTCAAGGGTACAGATAATGAAATTCTGGATGATTATTAGGGCTTTCGCATGGATTACCGTCTGCGGATCGTTAATGAGTCCCTAAATGGGAATATCCTGGAGAGAAACTGCTGCTGAACTGAACTGAACGGTTCACCCGACCGTAGTGACCGGAACCGGTTCACGGCAGGCGTGACGTCATTGTAACAATATATTCAGTGGGTCGTCATCTTTTCGTCTGCCGTTCTGTGGTTGGTGTGACTGATGACCGATGTCAAATGTCAAATTTTGACGTTTGACTCGGCGCGAAGGCGTCATATTCTTAAATTTTAGATTTTAATTAAACAAACAAAGGGAAATGTGATAAATAAGACGGTAAGCAGGCAAGCAAGCAAGCGTAAATTAGATTGTGGAACGAGCCGAACAGGGGTGGTACATGCAAATAACTTGTCTCGTTTCGTTTTAGGTTAAAGGTTGGGGCGGTGCGCCGTACCAGGTTCAACTACTGAATAAAACGAACGGTATATGGGCCACAGGAGACAGGAGACAGAGCATTACTCATTAGGAGGCCGGCAGCGATATCTTATCGGTTTGCTGGTGCTGTGGGGCGAGTCTACTTGGCCGTTGAAAGGCAGGTATGTACCTACTTAACAATGATAATTGTTAGCGTAAGATGGTTGGGTGGAAGGTCGTTATTGTTTGTTGTTCTTGTACGTTTCAGATTTATATTGCCGTTGGCGGCCTCGAAACCATAGAAAGCGGAGTGCCTCGTCACAATTTTGGATTCTGAAAGATAGGTCGATGGGTATGCGGCCAGAAGGTGGGAAATTTATAGTGAAAATCCTGTAGGGCTCGACTAAATCCAGTAAAGAACCTGAATCTTTGCGTAGACAGGACAGTCTCATAAATTACGGAAAAAACGGAGAGCAGAAGAATTGACAGAGCCCAAAAATAGGCAGTCTAAAAGGTAAGAATTTAATAATTTTAATCGACGCGAAGGATGAGTGAAATTTAGTGGTCATTTTCAGGATATCTAACTAAAGAGGATCGCGTTCCTAAAAGTACCTCTTCCTAAGATGGAACACGTAACCTTAAGCGAGTGAGTCTGCGGCCAGTTCACGTGGCGACAAGAGTGCAGCAGCATTCCAGTCGAATATCCACGATATCTAGCGGCGTTAGAAGCCGGCCAGTCAACTCTGCTAGACTGCTATACTGCTAGAGGACCACCGAGGACCGAGGTACTGCAACGTAGAGGTTTTAGCGGCAAGTCACATCAAACTTGGCGGTTGAAAGGCAGGTATATGCGTACTTATTAAATGATAATTGTTAGCGTAAGATAGTTGGGTAGAAGATCGTTATTGTGTTGTTTTTCTTGTACGTTTCAGATTTAAATTATGGTCGGCCGCCTCAAGACCATAGAAACAATTTTGGATTACGTGGAAGGTAGGTCGATGGACACGCGGCCAGAAGGTGTGCAAATCCTGTAGGGCTCGACTAAATCCAGTAAAGAAACCGAATCTTTGTGTCGACAGGACAGTCTCATAAATTACGGAAAAAAAAAACGGAGAGCAGAAGAATTAGAGAGACAGACAGGCGCATAAATAGGCTGTCTAAAAGGTAAGAATTTACTAATTTTAATCGGCCGATGGACGAGTGAAATTTAGTTGGTCACTTTCAGGATAGATCCAACCAAAGAGGGATCGCGTTCCTAAGAGTACCTCTTCCGAAGATGGGACACGTAACCTTAAGCGAGTGAGTCTGCGGCCAGTTCCCGGACCACAAAAGGGTGCTGCAGCAGCAGCAGCAGCAGCAGCAGCAGCATTCCAGTCGAATATCTAGGAGAAGTAGCGGCGGCGTCAGAAGTCAGCCGAAGTGAAGGAAGGAGGAAATGTTTATTTTTACGGCCAACATATACACGTCTGGGACGTGCTGGCTAACTAGTTCAGAAATTTGTACTCGGACCGATTGCCGGCTCGTTCTGCTCTTACCGATACATAAAATAATAACATAAGTACATACGTATCTACTGTAAACAAATTTCAATAAAACAATAAAAATTGCGATCGTAACGACTGGGATTTATTTTCAGATTTGGAAAAGGAATTTTTGTTTGTGAAAAAATTTTTCGGGCAACTATAGGTGCCAGCAGGTGAGCGAATCCCCTATACTTTCCTCCGGTATTTCTAAGAGGTACCGGAGCCGTTTAGCTCTAAAACCAGCGGTTTTCGAGATATTTAGGTTTTTCAAAATTATAGCCTATCTTGGGACGTCATAACTTCCTTATTATGGGGACGTAGGGGGCGCGGTTCGTCTCAGGTAAGCTCCCACGAACCCTAATTTGACCCGTCTTTTAGTTTTCCGTATCTGCGACCGTTCCAGAGTTACGGTCGATCGAAGTTTTAAATTTTCCCCAGTCATTTCAGGAGAGGGCTCTGAACATTCGAAATATTACCACCAGACTATATCGCCCATGGCGAATCCAAAACTGAACTCCGTTCCTATCCAACCCTCGCGGTTTCCGAGATATAAATTTTTCTCGGCAGCAGGGCCGCCCACAAAGAAAACCACCACGCCAGCGTGTTCGGCGCCCCGAATACGTACAGAGCCGCCCTTAAATCGTAAATCTATTTTTTCGAAAATTTCAAAGGCTATAGTCCATCGATTTTTCGGAGGAAAAGTCAAAGTGCTCGGAATATTCTGAAATAATTCTCTAGACTATACCGACGACGGCGAATCCAAAACTGAGCTCCGTTCCTCCGTGGCCCCCGCAGTTCTGGAGATATATTAATATTTCTGCGTCAAGGGGCACTAGCGAAGGAGACGCCACCGAATGCGCACAGACCTTACCCCAAACACGTACACCGAAACTAACCGTCCCTGGGTATACGCCGGACCGTCCACGGACTTATTTTCGCTTAATTTCGAATGAAAATAAGCCAAAAATGTCTATTTAACATCCGTTGTGTCATCGCCTTCAAATTTTCAAATTTACTACAGGCCGCGCCATCTATCGCGTCGAGCGTGCAACAGCTCCTGTCACCATCCGTTTTGCATTATAGTCAGAGGTACAGATAATGAAATTCTGGATGATTATTTGGGCTTTCGCATGGATTACCGTCTGCGGATCGTATATATTAGTCACTAAATGGGAATATCCTGGAGAAACTGCTGCTGAACTGAACTGAACGGTTCACCCGACCGTAGTGACCGGAACCGGTTCACGGCAGGCGTGACGTCATTGTAACAATATATTCAGTGGGTCGTCATCTTTTCGTCTGCCGTTCTGTGGTTGGTGTGACTGATGACCGATGTCAAATGTCAAATTGACGTTTGACTCGGCGCGAAGGCGTCATATTCTTAAATTTTAGATTTTAATTAAACAAACAAAGGGAAATGTGATAAATAAGACGGTAAGCAGGCAAGCAAGCAAGCGTAAATTAGATTGTGGAACGAGCCGAACAGGGAATTGGTACATGCAAATAACTTGTCTCGTTTCGTTTTAGGTTAAAGGTTGGGGCGGTGCGCCGTACCAGGTTCAACTACTGAATAAAACGAACGGTATATGGGCCACAGGGAGACAGGAGACAGAGCATTACTCATTAGGAGGAGGCCGGCAGCGATATCTTATCGGTTTGCTGGTGCTGTGGGACGAAGTCTACTTGGCCGTTGAAAGGCAGGTATGTACCTACTTAACAATGATAATTGTTAGCGTAAGATGGTTGGGTGGAAGGTCGTTATTGTTTGTTGTTCTTGTACGTTTCAGATTTATATTGCCGTTGGCGGCCTCGAAACCATAGAAAGCGGAGTGCCTCGTCACAATTTTGGATTCTGAAAGATAGGTCGATGGGTATGCGGCCAGAAGGTGGGAAATTTATAGTGAAAATCCTGTGAGGCTCGACTAAATCCAGTAAAGAACCTGAATCTTTGCGTAGACAGGACAGTCTCATAAATTACGGAAAAAGCGGAGAGCAGAAGAATTGACAGAGCCCAAAAATAGGCAGTCTAAAGGTAAGAATTTAATAATTTTAATCGGCGAAGGATGAGTGAAATTTAGTGGTCATTTTCAGGATAGATCTAACTAAAGAGGATCGCGTTCCTAAAAGTACCTCTTCCTAAGATGGAACACGTAACCTTAAGCGAGTGAGTCTGCGGCCAGTTCACGTGGCGACAAGAGTGCAGCAGCATTCCAGTCGAATATCCACGATATCTAGCGGCGTTAGAAGCCGGCCAGTCAACTCTGCTAGACTGCTATACTGCTAGAGGACCACCGAGGACCGAGGTACTGCAACGTAGAGGTTTTCGGCGGCAAGTCACATCAAACTTGGCGGTTGAAAGGCAGGTATATGCGTACTTATTAAATGATAATTGTTAGCGTAAGATAGTTGGGTAGAAGATCGTTATTGTGTTGTTTTTCTTGTACGTTTCAGATTTAAATTATGGTCGGCCGCCTCAAGACCATAGAAAATGGGGTGCCCATGTCACAATTTTGGATTACGTGGAAGGTAGGTCGATGGACACGCGGCCAGAAGGTGTGCAAATCCTGTAGGGCTCGACTAAATCCAGTAAAGAAACCGAATCTTTGTGTCGACAGGACAGTCTCATAAATTACGGAAAAAAAAAAAAAAAAAAAGCATTAGAGAGACAGACAGGCGCATAAATAGGCTGTCTAAAGGTAAGAATTTACTAATTTTAATCGGCGATGGGCGAGTGAAATTTAGTTGGTCACTTTCAGGATAGATCCAACCAAAGAGGATGCGTTCCTAAGAGTACCTCTTCCGAAGATGGGACACGTAACCTTAAGCGAGTGAGTCTGCGGCCAGTTCCCGGACCACAAAAGGGTGCTGCAGCAGCAGCAGCAGCAGCAGCAGCAGCAGCATTCCAGTCGAATATCTAGGAGAAGTAGCGGCGGCGTCAGAAGTCAGCCGAAGTGAAGGAAGGAGGAAATGTTTATTTTTACGGCCAACATATACACGTCTGGGGCGTGCTGCTAGCTAACTAGTTCAGAAAGAAATTTTCGGACCGATTGCGGCTCGTTCTGCTCTTACCGATACATAAAATAATAACATAAGTACATACGTATCTACTGTAAACAAATTTCAATAAAACAATAAAAATTGCGATCGTAACGACTGGGATTTATTTTCAGATTTGGAAAAGGAATTTTTGTTTGTGAAAAATTTTCGGGCAACTATAGGCGCCAGCAGGTCGGGAACGAATCCCCCTATACTTTCCTCCCGGTATTTCTAAGAGGTACCCGGAGCCGTTTAGCTCTAAAACCAGCGGTTTTGAGATATTTGAGTTTTCAAAATTATAGCCTATCTTGGGACGTCATAACTTCCTTATTATGGGACGTAGGGGGTTCGTCTCAGGTGAAAGCTCCCACGAACTAATTTGACCCGTCTTTTAGTTTTCCGTATCTGCGACCGTTCCAGAGTTACGGTCGATCGAAGTTTTAAATTTTCCCCAGTCATTTCAGGAGAGGGCTCTGAACATTCGAAATATTACCACCAGACTATATCGCCCATGGCGAATCAAAACTGAACTCCGTTCCTATCCAACCCTCGCGGTTTCCGAGATATAAATTTTTCTCGGCAACGGGGCCGCCCACAAAGAAAACCACCACGCCAGCGTGTTCGGCGCCCCGAATACGTACAGAGCCGCCCTTAAATCGTAAATCTATTTTTCGAAAATTTCAAAGGCTATAGTCCATCGATTTTTAGGAGGAAAAGTCAAAGTGCTCGGAATATTCTGAAATAATTCTCTAGACTATACCGACGACGGCGAATCCAAAACTGAGCTCCGTTCCTCCGTGGCCCACGCGGTTCTGGAGATATATTAATATTTCTGCGTCAAGGGGCACTAGCGAAGGAGACGCCACCGAATGCGCACAGACCTTACCCCAAACACGTACACCGAAACTAACCGTCCTGGGTATACGCCGGACCGTCCACGGACTTATTTTCGCTTAATTTCGAATGAAAATAAGCCAAAAATGTCTATTTAACATCCGTTGTGTCATCGCCTTCAAATTTTCAAATTTACTACAGGCCGCGCCATCTATCGCGTCGAGCGTGCAACAGCTCCTGTCAAAAATCCGTTTGGCATTATAGGTCAAGGGTACAGATAATGAAATTCTGGATGATTATTGGGGCTTTCGCATGGATTACCGTCTGCGGATCGTTAATGAGTCCTAAATGGGAATATCCTGGACAGAATCTGCTGCTGAACTGAACTGAACGGTTCACCCGACCGTAGTGACCGGAACCGGTTCACGGCAGGCGTGACGTCATTGTAACAATATATTCAGTGGGTCGTCATCTTTTCGTCTGCCGTTCTGTGGTTGGTGTGACTGATGACCGATGTCAAATGTCAAATTTTGACGTTTGACTCGGCGCGAAGGCGTCATATTCTTAAATTTTAGATTTTAATTAAACAAACAAAGGGAAATGTGATAAATAAGACGGTAAGCAGGCAAGCAAGCAAGCGTAAATTAGATTGTGGAACGAGCCGAACAGGGGTGGTACATGCAAATAACTTGTCTCGTTTCGTTTTAGGTTAAAGGTTGGGGCGGTGCGCCGTACCAGGTTCAACTACTGAATAAAACGAACGGTATATGGGCCACAGGAGACAGGAGACAGAGCATTACTCATTAGGAGGCCGGCAGCGATATCTTATCGGTTTGCTGGTGCTGTGGGGCGAGTCTACTTGGCGTTGAAAGGCAGGTATGTACCTACTTAACAATGATAATTGTTAGCGTAAGATGGTTGGGTGGAAGGTCGTTATTGTTTGTTGTTCTTGTACGTTTCAGATTTATATTGCCGTTGGCGGCCTCGAAACCATAGAAAGCGGAGTGCCTCGTCACAATTTTGGATTACGAAGATAGGTCGATGGGTATGCGGCCAGAAGGTGGGAAATTTATAGTGAAAATCCTGTAGGGCTCGACTAAATCCAGTAAAGAACCTGAATCTTTGCGTAGACAGGACAGTCTCATAAATTACGGAAAAAACGGAGAGCAGAAGAATTGACAGAGCCCAAAAATAGGCAGTCTAAAAGGTAAGAATTTAATAATTTTAATCGGCGAAGGATGAGTGAAATTTAGTGGTCATTTTCAGGATAGATCTAACTAAAGAGGATCGCGTTCCTAAAGTACCTCTTCCTAAGATGGAACACGTAACCTTAAGCGAGTGAGTCTGCGGCCAGTTCACGTGGCGACAAGAGTGCAGCAGCATTCCAGTCGAATATCCACGATATCTAGCGGCGTTAGAAGCCGGCCAGTCAACTCTGCTAGACTGCTACTGCTAGAGGACCACCAGGACCGAGGTACTGCAACGTAGAGGTTTTGGCGGCAAGTCACATCAAACTTGGCGGTTGAAGGCAGGTATGTGCGTACTTATTAAATGATAATTGTTAGCGTAAGATAGTTGGGTAGAAGATCGTTATTGTGTTGTTTTCTTGTACGTTTCAGATTTAAATTATGGTCGGCCGCCTCAAGACCATAGAAAATGGGGTGCCTACGTCACAATTTTGGATTACGTGGAAGGTAGGTCGATGGACACGCGGCCAGAAGGTGTGCAAATCCTGTAGGGCTCGACTAAATCCAGTAAAGAAACCGAATCTTTGTGTCGACAGGACAGTCTCATAAATTACGGAAAAAAAAAAAAACGGAGAGCAGAAGAATTAGAGAGACAGACAGAGCGCATAAAAAGGCTTGCTAAAAGGTAAGAATTTACAAATTTTAATCGGCCGATGGGCGAGTGAAATTTAGTTGGTCACTTTCAGGATAGATCCAACCAAAGAGGATCGCGTTCTAAAGTACCTCTTCGAAGATGGGACACGTAACCTTAAGCGAGTGAGTCTGCGGCCAGTTCCCGGACCACAAAAGGGTGCTGCAGCAGCAGCAGCAGCAGCAGCAGCATTCCAGTCGAATATCTAGGAGAAGTAGCGGCGGCGTCAGAAGTCAGCCGAAGTGAAGGAAGGAGGAAATGTTTATTTTTACGGCCAACATATACACGTCTGGGACGTGCGAGCTAACTAGTTCAGAAATTACTCGGACCGATTGCGGCTCGTTCTGCTCTTACCGATACATAAAATAATAACATAAGTACATACGTATCTACTGTAAACAAATTTCAATAAAACAATAAAAATTGCGATCGTAACGACTGGGATTTATTTTCAGATTTGGAAAAGGAATTTTTGTTTGTGAAAAATTTTCGGGCAACTATAGGTGCCAGCAGGTCGAACGAATCCCCTATACTTTCCTCGGTATTTCTAAGAGGTACCGGGCGTTTCGCTCTAAAACCAGCGGTTTTCGAGATATTTAGTTTTTCCAAAATTATAGCCTATCTTGGGACGTCATAACTTCCTTATTATGGGGCGTAGGGGGGTTCGTCTCAGGTGAAAGCTCCCACGAACCCTAATTTGACCCGTCTTTTAGTTTTCCGTATCTGCGACCGTTCCAGATTACGGTCGATCGAAGTTTAAATTTTCCCCAGTCATTTCAGGAGAGGGCTCTGAACATTCGAAATATTACCACCAGACTATATCGCCCATGGCGAATCAAAACTGAACTCCGTTCCTATCCAACCCTCGCGGTTTCCGAGATATAAATTTTTCTCGGCAAGCAGGGCCGCCCACAAAGAAAACCACCACGCCAGCGTGTTCGGCGCCCCGAATACGTACAGAGCCGCCCTTAAATCGTAAATCTATTTTTTCGAAAATTTCAAAGGCTATAGTCCATCGATTTTTCGGAGGAAAAGTCAAAGTGCTCGGAATATTCTGAAATAATTCTCTAGACTATACCGACGACGGCGAATCCAAAACTGAGCTCCGTTCCTCCGTGGCCCCCGCGGTTCTGGAGATATATTAATATTTCTGCGTCCAAGGGGGCACTAGCGAAGGAGACGCCACCGAATGCGCACAGACCTTACCCCAAACACGTACACCGAAACTAACCGTCCCTGGGTATACGCCGGACCGTCCACGGACTTATTTTCGCTTAATTTCGAATGAAAATAAGCCAAAAATGTCTATTTAACATCCGTTGTGTCATCGCCTTCAAATTTTCAAATTTACTACAGGCCGCGCCATCTATCGCGTCGAGCGTGCAACAGCTCCTGTCAAAAATCCGTTTGGCATTATATAGTCTATGGTACAGATAATGAAATTCTGGATGATTATTAGGGCTTTCGCATGGATTACCGTCTGCGGATCGTATATATGAGTCCCTAAATGGGAATATCCTGGAGAGAAACTGCTGCTGAACTGAACTGAACGGTTCACCCGACCGTAGTGACCGGAACCGGTTCACGGCAGGCGTGACGTCATTGTAACAATATATTCAGTGGGTCGTCATCTTTTCGTCTGCCGTTCTGTGGTTGGTGTGACTGATGACCGATGTCAAATGTCAAATTTTGACGTTTGACTCGGCGCGAGGCGTCATATTCTTAAATTTTAGATTTTAATTAAACAAACAAAGGAAATGTGATAAATAAGACGGTAAGCAGGCAAGCAAGCGCGTAAATTAGATTGTGGAACGAGCCGAACAGGGGTGGTACATGCAAATAACTTGTCTCGTTTCGTTTTAGGTTAAAGGTTGGGGCGGTGCGCCGTACCAGGTTCAACTACTGAATAAAACGAACGGTATATGGGCCACAGGGAGACAGGAGACAGAGCATTACTCATTAGGAGGAGGCCGGCAGCGATATCTTATCGGTTTGCTGGTGCTGTGGGGCGAAGTCTACTTGGCGTTGAAAGGCAGGTATGTACCTACTTAACAATGATAATTGTTAGCGTAAGATGGTTGGGTGGAAGGTCGTTATTGTTTGTTGTTCTTGTACGTTTCAGATTTATATTGCCGTTGGCGGCCTCGAAACCATAGAAAGCGGAGTGCCTCGTCACAATTTTGGATTACGAAAGATAGGTCGATGGGTATGCGGCCAGAAGGTGGGAAATTTATAGTGAAAATCCTGTAGGGCTCGACTAAATCCAGTAAAGAACCTGAATCTTTGCGTAGACAGGACAGTCTCATAAATTACGGAAAAAACGGAGAGCAGAAGAATTGACAGAGCCCAAAAATAGGCAGTCTAAATGGTAAGAATTTAATAATTTTAATCGACGCGAAGGATGAGTGAAATTTAGTGGTCATTTTCAGGATAGATCTAACTAAAGAGGGATCGCGTTCCTAAAAGTACCTCTTCCTAAGATGGAACACGTAACCTTAAACGAGTGAGTCTGCGGCCAGTTCACGTGACGACAAGAGTGCAGCAGCATTCAGTCGAATATCCACGATATCTAGCGGCGTTAGAAGCCGGCCAGTCAACTCTGATAGACTGCTATACTGCTAGAGGGACCACAGAGGACCTAGGGTACTGCAACGTAGAGGTTTTCTAGCGGCAAGTCACATCAAACTTGTCGGTCGAAAGGCAGGTATGTACTTACTTATTAAAGGATAATTGTTAGCTTATGATAGTTGGGTAGAAGATCTTTATTGTGTTGTTTTTCTTATGCGTTTCAGATTTAAATTATGGTCGGCCCTCAAGAACATATAAAATGGGGTGCCTACGTCACAATTTTGGATTACGTGGAAGGTAGGTCGATGGACACGCGGCCAGAAGGTGTGCAAATCCTGTAGGGCTCGACTAAATCCAGTAAAGAAACCGAATCTTTGTGTCGACAGGACAGTCTCATAAATTACGGAAAAAAAAAAAAAAAAAAGCATTAGAGAGACAGACAGGCGCATAAATAGGCTGTCTAAAAGGTAAGAATTTACTAATTTTAATCGACGCGATGGACGAGTGAAATTTAGTTGGTCACTTTCAGGATAGATCCAACCAAAGAGGGATCGCGTTCCTAAGAGTACCTCTTCCGAAGATGGGACACGTAACCTTAAGCGAGTGAGTCTGCGGCCAGTTCCCGGACCACAAAAGGGTGCTGCAGCAGCAGCAGCAGCAGCAGCAGCAGCAGCATTCCAGTCGAATATCTAGGAGAAGTAGCGGCGGCGTCAGAAGTCAGCCGAAGTGAAGGAAGGAGGAAATGTTTATTTTTACGGCCAACATATACACGTCTGGGACGTGCTAGCTAGCTAGTTCAGAAAATCGGACCGATTGCGGCTCGTTCTGCTCTTACCGATACATAAAATAATAACATAAGTACATACGTATCTACTGTAAACAAATTTCAATAAAACAATAAAAATTGCGATCGTAACGACTGGGATTTATTTTCAGATTTGGAAAAGGAATTTTTGTTTGTGAAAAATTTTCGGGCAACTATAGGTGCCAGCAGGTGAACGAATCCCCTATACTTTCCTCGGTATTTCTAAGAGGTACCGGGCCGTTTCGCTCTATAACCAACGTTTTTCGAGATATTTGTTTTTTTCCAAAATTATAGCCTATCTTCGGGACGTCATAACTTACTTATTATGGGACGTAGTGGGACGCGGTTCGTCTCAGGTGAAAGCTCCCACCGAACCCTAATTTGACCCGTCTTTTAGTTTTTCCGTATCTGCGACCGTTCCAGAGTTACGGTCGATCGAAGTTTTAGAATTTTCCCCCAGTCATTTCAGGAGAGGGGCTCTGAACATTCCGAAATATTACCACCAGACTATATCGCCCATGGCGAATCAAAACTGAACTCCGTTCCTATCCAACCCTCGCGGTTTCCGAGATATAAATTTTTCTCGGCAACGGGGCCCACAAAGAAAACCACCACGCCAGCGTGTTCGGCGCCCCGAATACGTACAGAGCCGCCCTTAAATCGTAAATCTATTTTTCGAAAATTTCAAAGGCTATAGTCCATCGATTTTTCGGAGGAAAAGTCAAAGTGCTCGGAATATTCTGAAATAATTCTCTAGACTATACCGACGACGGCGAATCCAAAACTGAGCTCCGTTCCTCCGTGGACCCCGCGGTTCTGGAGATATATTAATATTTCTGCGTCAAGGTGGCACTAGAGAAGGAGACGCCAACGAATGCGCACACAGCTTACACCAAACACGTACACCGAAACTAAACTGCCCGGGGTATACGCCGGACCGTCCACGGACTTATTTTCGCTTAATTTCGAATGAAAATAAGCCAAAAATGTCTATTTAACATCCGTTGTGTCATCGCCTTCAAATTTTCAAATTTACTACAGGCCGCGCCATCTATCGCGTCGAGCGTGCAACAGCTCCTGTCAAAAATCCGTTTGGCATTATAGGTCTAGGGTACAGATAATGAAATTCTGGATGATTATTGGGGCTTTCGCATGGATTACCGTCTGCGGATCGTATATATGAGTCCCTAAATGGGAATATCCTGGAGAGAAACTGCTGCTGAACTGAACTGAACGGTTCACCCGACCGTAGTGACCGGAACCGGTTCACGGCAGGCGTGACGTCATTGTAACAATATATTCAGTGGGTCGTCATCTTTTCGTCTGCCGTTCTGTGGTTGGTGTGACTGATGACCGATGTCAAATGTCAAATTTTGACGTTTGACTCGGCGCGAAGGCGTCATATTCTTAAATTTTAGATTTTAATTAAACAAACAAAGGGAAATGTGATAAATAAGACGGTAAGCAGGCAAGCAAGCGTAAATTAGATTGTGGAACGAGCCGAACAGGAATTGGTACATGCAAATAACTTGTCTCGTTTCGTTTTAGGTTAATGGTTGGGGCGGTGCGCCGTACCAGGTTCAACTACTGAATAAAACGAACGGTATATGGGCCACAGGGAGACAGAGCATTACTCATTGGGAGGCCGGCAGCGATATCTTATCGGTTTGCTGGTGCTGTGGGACGAGAGTCTACTTGGCCGTTGAAAGGCAGGTATGTACCTACTTAACAATGATAATTGTTAGCGTAAGATGGTTGGGTGGAAGGTCGTTATTGTTTGTTGTTCTTGTACGTTTCAGATTTATATTGCCGTTGGCGGCCTCGAAACCATAGAAAGCGGAGTGCCTACGTCACAATTTTGGATTACGCGAAAGATAGGTCGATGGGTATGCGGCCAGAAGGTGGGAAATTTATAGTGAAAATCCTGTAGGGCTCGACTAAATCCAGTAAAGAACCTGAATCTTTGCGTAGACAGGACAGTCTCATAAATTACGGAAAAAACGGAGAGCAGAAGAATTGACAGAGCCCAAAAATAGGCAGTCTAAAAGGTAAGAATTTAATAATTTTAATCGACGCGAAGGATGAGTGAAATTTAGTTTAGGTCATTTTCAGGATAGATCTAACTAAAGAGGGATCGCGTTCCTAAAAGTACCTCTTCATAAGATGGAACACGTAACCTTAAACGAGTGAGTCTGCGGCCAGTTCACGTGACGACAAGAGTGCAGCAGCATTCCAGTCGAATATCCACGATATCTAGCGGCGTTAGAAGCCGGCCAGTCAACTCTGCTAGACTGCTAGAGGGACCACCGAGGACCGAGGGTACTGCAACGTAGAGGTTTTTTGGAGCGGCAAGTCACATCAAACTTGGCGGTTGAAAGGCAGGTATGTACGTACTTATTAAATGATAATTGTTAGCGTAAGATAGTTGGGTAGAAGATCGTTATTGTGTTGTTTTCTTATGCGTTTCAGATTTAAATTATGGTCGGCCGCCTCAAGACCATAGAAAATGGGGTGCCTACGTCACAATTTTGGATTACGTGGAAGGTAGGTCGATGGACACTCGGCCAGAAGGTGTGCAAATCCTGTAGGGCTCGACTAAATCCAGTAAAGAAACCGAATCTTTGTGTCGACAGGACAGTCTCATAAATTACGGAAAAAAAAAAACGGAGAGCAGAAGAATTAGAGACAGACAGGCGCATAAATAGGCTGTCTAAAAGGTAGAATTTACTAATTTTAATCGGCCGCGATGGGCCGAGTGAAATTTAGTTGGTCACTTTCAGGATAGATCCAACCAAAGAGGGATTGCGTTCCTAAGAGTACCTCTTCCAAAGATGGGACACGTAACCTTAAGCGAGTGAGTCTGCGGCCAGTTCCCGGACCACAAAAGGGTGCAGCAGCAGCATTCCAGTCGAATATCTAGGAGAAGTAGCGGCGGCGTCAGAAGTCAGCCGAAGTGAAGGAAGGAGTAAATGTTTATTTTTACGGCCAACATATACGTCTGGGGCGTGCTAGCTAACTAGTTCAGAAAGGGGTACTCGGACCGATTGCCGGCTCGTTCTGCTCTTACCGATACATAAAATAATAACATAAGTACATACGTATCTACTGTAAACAAATTTCAATAAAACAATAAAAATTGCGATCGTAACGACTGGGATTTATTTTCAGATTCAGGAATTTTTGTTTGTGAAAAATTTTTCGGGCAACTATAGGTGCCAGCAGGTCGGGAACGAATCCCCTATACTTTCCTCAAGGTATTTCTAAGAGGTACCGGGCCGTTTCCCTCTAAAACCGGCGGTTTTGAGATATTTGGAGTTTTTCAAAATTATAGCCTATCTTGGGACGTCATAACTTCCTTATTATGGGACGTAGGGGACGCGGTTCGTCTCAGATGAAAGCTCCCACGAGCAGCTAATTTGACCCGTCTTTTAGTTTTTCCGTATCTGCGACGGTTCCAGAGTTACGGTCGATAGAAGTTTTAGAATTTTCCCCCAATCATTTCAGGAGAGGGGCTCTGAACATTCCGAAATATTACCACCAGACTATATCGCCCATGGCGAATCCAAAACTGAACTCCGTTCCTATCCAACCCTCGCGGTTTCCGAGATATAAATTTTTTCTCGGCAACTGGGCCGCCCACAAAGAAAACCACCACGCCAGAGTGTTCGGCGCCCCCGAATACGTACAGAGCCGCCCTTAAATCGTATTTCTATTTTTTTCTAAAATTTAAAATGGTATAGTCCATAGATTTTTTGGAGGAAAAAGTCAAAGTGCTCGGAATATTCTGAAATAATTCTCTAGACTATACCGACGACGGCGAATCCAAAACTGAGCTCCGTTCCTCCGTGGCCCCGCGGTTCTGGAGATATATTAATATTTCTGCGTCAAGGGGCACTAGCGAAGGAGACGCCACCGAATGCGCACAGAGCTTACCCCAAACACGTACACCGAAACTAACCGTCCCTGGGTATACGCCGGACCGTCCACGGACTTATTTTCGCTTAATTTCGAATGAAAATAAGCCAAAAATGTCTATTTAACATCCGTTGTGTCATCGCCTTCAAATTTTCAAATTTACTACAGGCCGCGCCATCTATCGCGTCGAGCGTGCAACAGCTCCTGTCAAAAATCCGTTTGGCTTTATATAGTCAAGGGTACAGATAATGAAATTCTGGATGATTATTAGGGCTTTCGCATGGATTACCGTCTGCGGATCGTTAATGAGTCCCTAAATGGGAATATCCTGGAGAGAAACTGCTGCTGAACTGAACTGAACGGTTCACCCGACCGTAGTGACCGGAACCGGTTCACGGCAGGCGTGACGTCATTGTAACAATATATTCAGTGGGTCGTCATCTTTTCGTCTGCCGTTCTGTGGTTGGTGTGACTGATGACCGATGTCAAATTTTGACGTTTGACTCGGCGCGAAGGCGTCATATTCTTAAATTTTAGATTTTAATTAAACAAACAAAGGGAAATGTGATAAATAAGACGGTAAGCAGGCAAGCAAGCGTAAATTAGATCATATTAGGTCATATTTCTATTACATTTGTTGTTTTCAATTTGATTGTCTCTATTTTGAGATACTCGGACTAATGGTTTAATATTTGACTAAAAGTGCAATTAATTATTGGGCGTATGAATATTAGGTTATAATTTAACAGATTTAAAATGTATGTTGAATTCTTGTAAATTTTTGTTGAAATTGGTCGTGACCATCAGTCATAATTAATATGAATAGGACCTATATACACATGTGTAGTGCGATAAAGTGGTTTTCATGTGGTCACGTCGATTTTATTGGAACACCCTGTATTAATAATTTACAAAACATTTCTTTTACAGCATAAGTAAAAAAAATGTTTTAGTGTTAAGGAAAGTTTTGTGGAACATATTAAATAGTCATGAGGAATGAAATATATCTGTTTAAAGTATACTAAAATATTATTGAGTGTTTTTGAAATTGAAAGTTTAAATTTCTGTACTAAATCTACAGTTGATTATGAATTTAAGTATTTCAATCGAATTAAGAGTTTTTTGCATTAAGAAGTATCGTTTACGTGTGTGAGAATGCGTTCTTATCTAGTAGGTTTTGCGATTGTTTTTTGTCATTCAATCGGCGTCTCTTCGAATTTCTTTGCAGTTGCTTTAGTTTTCTCGCAGTTTCGGTATTGATTACATGCAAATTTCGTGTTAATTAAATAAAGTTTTAATTTTGATTGAAACGTGAGTTAGTGTTTAAAATATGTGTTTGTGGGTGTGTGTGTGTGTTGTTCGTCTCGTGTAACGTGATAGGTGTCAGGTGACGGAAATCGGTTTTTGTTGATATAGGTGAGTTGATCGCATTTTCTTAATATATTGGTACATCTACTGTGAATTTTATATTATCGATGAAACAAAAAAAAACGAGTGTAGAGGGTTAATTTTAAAAATGAGAAATGGGACATTTAAAGTACATGCTAAGAGAGGAAAGGTGATTTGGGCCATTCGCTG
>JALDAQ010000079.1:0-42509 GCA_025584915.1 Monochamus saltuarius
TGTACTTGTTGCATAAATAACTATTAATTTTGTTTGTGGTTTTAAAAAAAAATTAAAAATAAAGATATTTAAATTAAGTATTTAATTAAAATTCCACACGAAATACTTGTACGTAAGTAATTCTATGATTATTAGATAAAACATTATTAGGGGTTAATGTTGATAAAAAATATGTTTTGTATTTTTTATATTTGCTGTTTTTTGTATTAAACATTATTAATATTACTAACTAATAACTATTGTTATTATACAGATTGCCTGGGAAAATGTGGGACATCTCTCGGGTGCAAATAGAACATGAAAAAATAAGAAAGTTCTTATACATTTTTTTCCTATCGGCCTTCTTTGCAAAGAAATATTTCCCTGAAGGACGCTGCTGGGAATCGGTTTTTCATGAATAACTTTTAAAGGACTCAATATAATTTCATAAAAATTTAATGTGATTGACACTAGTACCTCTTAAAATAGTGCCCTTGAAACATATTTAGCTTATTTAGTTTACCAGGGGCGGGCTAAACTTTACAACTTAATGAATAAATTTTTAACACCCTGTATGAGAAAGAAGAATAAATCTGCATAGATTCAACCTTAGATTAAAAAAGATGCTCTTGTTTATTGTCGATCAAATGAACCGTTTACGAGAAAAATAATAATAAACGAATTCATGTTTTATTTTTAATAAAAAGGGCCAAGATTTCTATTTTCTTTTTTCGACAACAAAGTGCGATACGAAAGTCATTCAAACAATAGAAAAGTTTCATTATAAGATTTTAATCCGAAAAATACAAAATTTAAAAAACCGCAGTGACGTCCCAGGAGGCAGCTTAAATACATTATTGAAAAACTTCATAAGAGGGTTCAATATGCATAGGTCGAACTTTTTCGTAAACGGTTTATTTTATCGACAATAAACAAGTCTTTATTATACAGGGTGTAAAAAAATTAGGCATTAAGTTGTAAAGCTTAGTCTGCCCCTTGTAAATTAAGAAATCTAAATATGTTTCAAGGACACTATTTTAAAAGCTTCTTACTACAGCCACATTAAATTATTATTAAATTACATATATTAAGTACTTTAAAAGTTATAAAAAAAACCGATTTCCAGCTGCGTGCTTCAGGGACACATATCTCCTGTAGAATTTTTTTTTAGAAACTTGTCATCTTATTTTTTCTTGTTCTATCTACATCCGAGAGTTCGCACATTTTCCCGGACACCCTGTATATAAATTCAGTTATTTATTGCAAATTTATAATATCGACGTTCATGAGAAATATTCCGATTTTTACTGTCCTATTTGACATACAAATATTTAAGTATCATTCTACATTACCGAAGTAGTTGTAAAAATATAACACAATTAATTGTTCTCATCTCATATTGCTCTAGACGCATTACTAGCGAACAAAATAAATAAAAACAAGCGATAAAAATTGGATATCAAAACATAAGACCGCAAATAGCATGTTTTATCGCAAACCTCTAGCACTTCCTTGTGAAAAAATCACGTTGCTTTGTTGCATAAATTAACAATTGCACTCCTGCAAACAATGACTACTTGATTTGATACCAACTACAACCAAGGCCACAGAAATTTCTTACACAATGCGCTGTTTCGAAAATGATACTCCAGAAGGCACTTTTCAGCACACCACAACACTAGCACAATACAAAAAGCACTAAGAAAATTTGAATTTGAAGTGTGAGTTCCTCGATAACGTAAGTACCGCGCAAAAATAAACACTTTTGTACGTGGCAATTAGGGCACTGACCAGAAAATCGTGTGACGGTGGGCCCTTTTTTGAAAAAATGAATTCACAGCGTACCGATCGGCGGCTAGCGCTTAACTAACCTCCTTGCCGCGTGTTGTGCAAAACACCGCCTGAAAACTATACACACTAGCGTAAACTTAAAAGTTTTAATAAAGCGCGACTTCGGCGTGGAGGTGGTTTTCACACATTTTTGTCACTCGCTTTGTTTGCCGCTTTGTGATGGATTGTTTTATCAACAGAGCTCGCGGATCGGCTACGAATTACATAATTTTATTTCGAGATTATTTGGTGTCACGTAGATACTACACTGAGAGAAATCGGTTTTTAAACTGTGTCGCAGAGCAGAATTTTAGGTTGCCGTAAAATTTCTGAAGTACATAAATCTTGAAATATAAAACAAATGGAACCAAAGTAATATTAAAAATAAAATTATTGATGTTTTGTTAATGCACTTTTACTATTTAAATTCTTCTCAAATAAAATAATACCTCAAAATGAGTTTGTAAGACATACATTATTTTGCTATTCTAACCCTACATTTGAACAATTATTTTCACATACTTATAAACAAAAGTAAACAATTTTATATGCAGAACTATGTTAGTTTATGTTTTATTATAACAATATTTGCATCTACAGTTGAATTTTAAAAAATCTGTATTTTGAAAGATTTCTGTACCTAAAATTTGTTGGTTAGACCGTTTTTTGTCGTTATACAGGGTTAATTAAGTATGTGCACAAACTTTAAGGGGTCAATCTAATCTAGTTGCGCGTCAATGTTTAAACGATAATTACTCCAACTAATCGGGAGAGCAGGTCCACAATCGTGGCCTCCTCGGTCGCCCGATTTAAATCCTTTGGATTACTTTTTTAGGGACACCTTAAATTACTGGTGTACAAAACTGTTCAAAATGAAGAAGACCTACGAAATGAAATAGTGGATTCATGTGTAATAATCCAAAATACACCAGGTATTTAGAAAGAGTCCGTAATTTAATGATGAGGCGAATATACGGTGGTATTGAGGCTGAAGGAGGTCATTTCCAGCACTTAATCTAGCAAAATGTTACTGTTTAGTTTCTAGAAATTGTTATTACTAATTTTAAATTAGTCCTGACACGTTTTTCATTTTATTTTCATGAAAGACCTACTTACCTCGCAATAATTGTGCGTTGACTTCTGACCAATTTTAACTCTAACTTAAATTGCGTGTATAACAATGAAATTAAGAAGTTTTCTCGAAAACGGTTCATCGTATCAACAATTACCAAGAGACATTTTTTGTGTAATTTTAATTGGTTCAATCGACAAAGCTTTAGAATCTTGAAAAAATGGTTGGAGTGCCATATTTTTCTTAAAATGTCTGTAAAGGTTAGCCATATCTGCGCTCACAGCTAAATTAAAAATAATTTAATACCCGCAAAATGTAGTCACTAAATACATACTACGGTTTGCCAAGTTTCATTTAAGTAGCTCTTACTACTCAGAAAATAGATCCAAAAATTTGACCTGTATATGTAAAACAATGCCGTTGCGGACCCATGTTTATATGAACTATCTGTCTTAAAATCAATCATAGATTAACCCCGTAAAGTTTGTGCACATACTTAATTAACACCTTGTATATTCGTTTTACTTCGGTATCCTTGAATATTCGCAGGTGGCATGAGATAATATTCCTGTTATTCGCTAAACTCTACTTTATTCAGGTCGTAAATGTCTAAAATTACTTGTATGTGCAGAAAATACTATTTCAAGAATACGGCGCCCTTAATAATCGTAATATTTTAAAATATTAACACTTCCCAGTCTTTATGTTTTTGAACTATGTGTTTTCGTTTTTAATAATAGGAATAGTTTTGATAAAGTATGTTCTGTACATACATATCAAACTAGACAACAATAGTTTTTCGTACGAGTTGCATACAATATTTTTTCTACATTCATGCAAAAACCAAAACATGTTATTTAGATGACACTAAGTCTAGAAAAAAGTGAAGTCGATTTAAACCCTTATGTTTGTCATGATGACAAAATGCTGTAGTAGAATGACATATGAATGCAATAAACATTTTATTGCACTAGTGCAATAAACAGGGTTCTCAGCAATTTTTCAAAATCAAATTCCCTGACATTTCCAGGTTTTCCATGACAAATAGCATAAAAAATTAATATTTTTAAAAACAAACTAAAATAAAAACAAGTCAATTTATAATGTATAAATGAGCCCATTCGCTGACAAATACGTAAATATTTAATTTTATAAAAAAATATGTATTTCAGTCATTGAACATATTGTATTATGTTAAATATTAACAAATATAAATATTTAATAAGAGATCTAATAGAAATATGTATAAACAGACACAACAAAACCGATAAAAATAGATTTCACTACTGAGCAGACAGTTGTAAGCTGTTTTTTACGATGAAATGTATTCAAATCGGTTCAAAACACTACATTTTCGCATTGAAACAGTGACGTACGTCACACAGGTTGCTTTTTAAACCGTGTTTAAAACGTCCACTGAATCTGGTTTGAACTCTTTGGATGCTTTGCTATTGGTCTATGTAGCAGTTGCCTAAAAAGTAGAGATTCCAAAATCGGTGATTTAAATTTTCAGATTTTATGTTTAAAATGGTTGATATTTTTATACTTCTTATCTTGTTCATTTAAAAAGGAATTGGTTGTGGATTATTGTATGTACCTCTGCAAATTTTAACGTATTCTTAGACATCTTAAATTACATACAAAAGCAGTGTGATGTTAAAGAGAAACAAATATTTGATGACATTACGTTTTGAAACTATACATTTTCTTGGTGCATTACATAAGTAATGTCACCATTGAATACGTTTTGAAATAGTCGATGAATACGGTTCCTCACAAAAACAGCTATACACTCCAGATATATCAGTTTCTTTCTATCAATCTGCGGGTGCGTGTGATTGAAGCAAACAGAAATAGGCAACTGGGTGCGTTCATTAAATAAATAATTTTGACACGGCATGGCAGCGTTCACAAATTTTCCCTGACGACAATAAAAATTCCCTGATTTTTGACGATTATTGGCACTTTCCCTGACGTTTCCCTGACAAAGTTCAAATTCCCTGACATTTCCAGGTTTTTCAGGTTTTCCCTGACGCTGAGAACCCTGAATAAAGAACCACTTTTTCTACTAAATATAGTTCAACAAAGTTTTGTTTTTTGCATGAACGTAGAAAAAATACATTGTATATATCATATTCAAAATATGATGTTACTGTTTAGTCTCCATTCGTTTTTGGACACAAAATTTTTAATCTTTTACCGGTAGAAATTCAAAATACTCATAATCTAATTAAATTAAAATCTAAATTAAACTATTATTTAATAGATAGATGTAGATATGCCACTGCTCACTTTGTTTACCATGTAACTTTATAAATTTATATTGACTATTCCTATACTTGTTGTGAAGTCTTTGTGGAAAATAAACATTTATTTATTTATTTAATACATTTTTGTAATTATGATAACGTTATCACGTTAACGTTAGCAATCGTTTTGCTGAACCGTATTTACTACAACTCACATTATATTATTTCTTAATAACCACTATTTTAATATTAATTTCAGCAGTCAATAAATATCTACATACTATAATAAGGGTACGTAGCTGTCTTTATTAAAGTACATGTTGCAGTTATAAAATACATATTCAAAAAATAGACTAATAATTCCAGTTAAGCAAATGTATACCATACAGGGTGGTCTGTAAGTAATGGCCCATGTAGACATACCAGATTTTTCACTTCAAAATATGACGATTTAAGACAGCTTGCTTTAATAAAATGTCGATAATAAAAAAGATAGAGAGTGTCAAAGTTGGATTTTAAAATGTGATTTTTTGTAGCAATTACACTGTGTTTGACTGTATCAACTTAAAAATTTGAGATTAGAAGTTTTTGAATAGGAAAAATCATAATCTGTTGTCTATTTCGGCGTATTTCCTAGAGGGCGCCACATCAGCCATATTTATGATGTAAATATGAGTGTAACTTTTTCGAATCTAACGTTATCACGTTTTTTTCAAGATATCCAATTTTCAAGAGAATTTTTGGCGCGCCTACTATGTTAAAATATTGTACAATGAACTATGCAGCTGATTGTTGAAAAACTATTTTCTCGAAAATGGCCAACTTTTGTGACTAATGACAAGTATACCTTTTTTCCTCAAAAACAATGTATGTTTAAGATTTTTTAATAAAAAACGTAATAACAGTTTGAGAAAAGTATTTGTAATTTGAATTGTTAATCGGTTAATTTATTCGAATTAAAACAATAAGTCATTGCCTAAATAAGTAATTGTTTAATTGATTATTTTTTAATATTTTTTTATAATAAAATGTAATTACAATTAACACTAGAATACAAATGTTTAATAAAGTCCATTAATATAATCCTTAATAGTGCACATTTAACTTTAGTTATGAAAAAACAGAATGCTATAATTACGATGATGGTCAGAAATTGTTTATTTGTGGCATTTTTACTTACACCAAACACAGGGTGAACCTTAAATAAGTACAAACATTTTAACTGCAGGTGTAGTTCGTCATGTAGAAGCGTCAATTGAAAGTCATTTTTAAAAGGAGGGCCTCTATGGCCGGTTTTCGGACCCTTTTGTTTAAAAAAAAATTTTTTTGCCAGTAAGTATAGATCATAAACAGTCGATTTGACCCTAAACGGAACCTCAAATACCTGCCCCCCTCCCCTTATTCACTCCACAGTTCTATTTCCTCCACAGTTCCTATGATAAATTAATAGGGTAGCATAAACGCCTTGTAAGTGACTAACTATTTGCCAGACTACTACCCTTGGGCCCTTTTACATATTAATTCACTCATATAAAGAGATCCGCTGATCAGATAGACCACTGACGTAATCTAATAAACCATGTGAATTACTGAAGGCGAGGTTGAAATATTATCTGTAAGATAATTGTTTAAGGGCGCCGTATACTTGAAATAGTGTTTTCTACAAATACAAGTAATTTAAGATATTTAAGAACTGAATAATATAGAGTTTAGCAAATAACAAGAATGTTATCTCATGCCACCAGCGAATATTCTAAGGTACCGAAGTAAAATCAATATATAACGCCAGAGAGCGATCTATCCAGCAAATTTTTATGTACTGAAATCTTTGAAAATACGTATTTTTAATTCAACTATAGCTGTAAACATTGTTATAACATAAACTTGCATAGTTCTGCATATAAGATTGTTGACTTTTGTTTACAAGTATGTGAAAATAATTGTAAAAATGTGGAGTTTTAAAAGTTATTATATTATTTGAGGGAGAGTAAATAGTAAAATTAGATCAGAATTTTAATTTTGATATTACTTTTGATATTACGAGTTCTACTTTTCGAGATTTCAGTACCTAAAAACAAAACAAATTTGATCACTTTACGGCGAGAAATACGGCGACCTTAACGTAAATTCAACTTGCGCGGTTGATTTTATTTTAAAAATACTTGTTTTTAGCAATAAGTAAATTAAAATTGGGTAGGTAGTACGCTATGCAATAATATTAACCCAAACTGTACCTCTTAACTGGCTTTATCATTACTTTGTTCAATAATTCCAAAAATTACCCACAAGGGTGCATAAAAGTTTACCTACTTGCTGAAAAACCAACTATTTAAACAGTTATCCACATTTCATAAATTAATACCATTGTATACTGTTGAAAGATATACAAATTATCCCCTTAAATTATTTTATGAAGAATAACAACAAAACAAAACAACCAAAATAACCAGCTTTTTGTATACATTCAATATCAAGAGAAGGCAAAGTAAAATATCTAAAAGCAGTATCAAATGGCATGCAAAGAAGAAGCTGCTGTTGTAGGCGTAGGTAACAGATAGGTGTCACAGGCAGTAGGCGAAATGTCCGGCATCAAACCTATCCTCTGGGATTGATAGTCACAGTCAGCGAGGTCGACGAAGAGGTTAGTAAACTTTATTGAAGTCTATTCCAAGACATTAGTGTAACACTGGCAACGCTGTACAATACACATCCACCGTGTCTCTAAAAATATTAGTATCGTAGTCGGATCAGCGGTCCTCAACAAGTTTCCGATTGAAAAATCACGAAATTTATTTAAAATTTGACATCTTTATTCCTGACTTTTTTGTAAAAAAAACTATTAACTATGTGTTCTACACAGTGAACTATACTGCTCGTTAAAATATTTGTACTTATTTAAGCTACTCTTCTCCATAAAAATTAAAATTTCATTTTCGGACATGGCGCTGTAGATATCCTACAAAATTAGAAATATTTAGAAATGCCACAAATAAACAATTTCTGACTATCATTGTAAGTGTAACTTCTGTTTTGTTTTTATAACTAGTAAAATGCAAGCACTATTAAGGATTATTAAATATTTTAATCACAATTGTTCATCTTTAATAAAGGTAACATTTTAAATTCCTGTGAAAAAAAGAATCAAATGCAACTATTATACCTTTATAAATTATTTTAATGACCATTACGAAGGTGTTTCCGTTATAATATTATTAAGAAACTATTGCAATGGAAAAATGTGCCTTGAATAGTTCATAATACACACGTCAAAAATCTTGGACCCCGTATATAAAATGATTCGATTAAATCTAGTGGTTTTTCTGAATGTGGTAAAAAAGTACATGTACTTAAGAAACAAAAAAGACAATAACAAATTGCAATCCATTGTGAAATTTCTGCGTTTACCCGTGCAAAATGACTACTTTACATGATGCAGGACGCTCTAATCATCAAATATCGAACAAGTTGGGCATTCCTAGATCATCTGTTGTACGAATAGTACACATATGAAGAATTTGATACAGAAAACAGATCGCTTAGTGGACGTCCTCGAGTATCTAATGGAAGGGAGGATCGGTATTTGGTGCAATATGCCCGTAGACACCGCACATCTTCAGCTTCAGCTCTCAGAGCCCACTTTCAAAGTACGTTTTGCCTTGTTATATCGACACCTACTATTCAAAGACCACTCCACAATGCAAAATTACGTGCTAGAAGACCATTTGGGTTTTAATTTTGTACGTACTCAGTTTATCAAACATATCCTTTTCACAAAAAAAGATTCAGAAAACAATATACTTTTATAAATCTATTTGGTTTTTCTGACGACAAGATTTCTCTAACAGGAATGAGAAGGAGTCCAAGACTTTTGATATGAATACAACATACGTATCTGTCCCTTATGTTAATGAGATATCTTCCTAAGGCTATTCAAATGTTTAATAGTGGTCAATAAAGTATTCTCTCAGTGTATGAGATATCGACGGTTTTCACTCAGTGTTTATTTGGGTTTTCTCTTAATTCCTGGTTGAAGGTGGGGGCAATACTGACAGACTTAAAAATAACTCAAAGCGTTCAAATAAGTTTCATATTAATCATCAGTATCATCACTTTAATAGGTTTCAGAAAACTTTATATTTGTGTATGCTTCTACATTTAGCAATTTATTAATTAAATGATCCTAATACAAAGAACGTCTTTCCTTTAATCTTTCAAGTTCATACGGTTTTATTCAACATATTATTCGATAATAAATTTAAGATGTTATAGCTACTTCACTTGATAGAATTATATCACAATTAATCGTCAAGGCTTTTTCAAGGAACTGATTATTTTCACAATTTCTTACACAGCATGTCAATGAAACATGAAGCAAAACATAATAATGAAATGCTACAAAGGAAACCCGTTTTTTTGTACTTTATTGGTTGAATATAGTAAATTAAATAACAGTTACTTGAAAAGATACTTTATAAAATACCTTTTGAATTCCCTCACATTCGTTGATGACTGATGAGTCAAATGAACAATACATATCTGAGCTGATATGTAAACAGGCTAAATATAGGTAAAATTGGATAAAAAATAGGAACATGTTCTAATTATTTAATTTATTGGCCAATTGTGTCCTGCACGTATACATTGAAGGTTACCTTTTGTAATTTATTGATCAATAAATTGGTGTGCAAAGTTATTGGGTTAGTGTGTATTGATTTTATTTCTATATATAATGTATTTTATAGTGAAAAGAGTTTTATTAACTTAATGAACGCAATATATGTCTTTTTAGGAAATAGATTTAATTTCAGTTCTTTCTATATAGCAAAATTTATATTTAAAATAAAATATGATTAATGTACACATAACAAATTATGTAGTATATCTAAATTTTAAATACAATTTTGCGAATTCTTTCTAATCTGCAAGGAGTGAAAATGTAGTTTTGGCAGTGTGCAACGAATGAACAAATACAAGATACTGCAGCTAACCAGATTAACTGTTATCTAGCAAGTACTTGAGCATTATTATTATTATTAACAATGTTTATCTTTGTCGTTTCTACATTTGACAAAGCTGCAAAAAACGACCGCACGGTAGTTGACATATCTAGCCATCTCGACGATGACTGATTGTCATAGGTGCCGACTTTCCGTAGGAAGAGGATTTTGGCTCATTTATTAATACGAAATACATTTTTATTGTCTTTTAGATCTCCCTGAGCACGTGGTTAAAATTGTTGTACTTAGTCATAGTTAATCCGGTATACTTAAAAGTTGACACAAATTTTGATGAAGGATTGTCTTTAATATTTTTGTTTATTTCGCATACATATATAAAACTGACACATATTAGAATAAGCATTGAAAAATACATTATTTCCTTAAACTTAATGCAGTTATTCAACACTCTTTTCTATTTTCTTCTTTAGGGAATTATAATTCAAAATAAAATTTCAGCAAATAATTTCACATTTTATTTTAATCCCAATTACATTATTTTTACTGAGAAATTAATAATTACTACATTTTTATTTGTACCAAAAGTACCCAGTAGTAAACAAGAAATTATATTAAATACAGAAACGCAACTAATACTTTCAAACAACACCAACCAACAACGATCAAACAAGAGAAAATATGGCATCATTCAAATTGATGTATGTGATTGGTGGGTGAGAAGAGTGGGGAAATTGGCAGGATGACTTATCTCCCTCTTCCTAAATCTATGGCTATTTAGAATTATCATGCTCAATGACTCAACAAGTTAGTAGTAGCAGTTTTTCCTCAGACATAATTTCTGTAGGTGGTTTTCAGAAGCAAATCGCTAGAATTTGTTGATAAAATTTATTTACTTGAATTTCCAACAGATATTTTAAAGATGTTTAATATTTATTTACACGATGTGTGAATTGCAAGAAATGGACCACATCGTTAGCCTGTCGGGTTTAGTCTTTTCTTTGTCACATGAAAACGTTAAGCCCGCATTTCACTGAGGCTGGTCCAGCCAAATTTGAAATGTAGTATAGCAAATGGTCATACACTCACACAGGCTGGTACACGATGAGCTTGCTTTCGAGCTCAGGCGGCACAAGCCATGTTTGTAATAATTTACATTTTCAAGCGGGATCAGCTATGCGGGATCCTATATAGACCAATTAGATTTCTGCTTTTATACCACGTGAGTCTCTACGTCGCTGTACAATCTCAGTCACCAATAGACCAGGACCAGCCTGGCTGGACCAACCTCAATGAAATGTGGCCTTTGCACTTGTTCCAGCCATTAGTCTAGGCCGGACCAGCCTCAATGAAATGCGGGCTTTAGCGTATTCCAATGATATCAAAACACGAAGAGCACAGAAATAAATAAAAAACTGTAGTTACCATAAATAAAAAGCTATGAAAATAATTGCAAAAACTAAGTGAAACAATAGTTATTTATGCAACAAGTACAAAAAGTAAGTGTTTATTGCACGCGACGTGAAATTGTCCAACGAGGCCGTCAGGCCGAGTAGGACAACACGTCGAGTGCATTAAGCACTTTTTGTACCAGTTGCATACAATATTTTTTCTACGTTCATGCAAAAACCAAAAAATATTATTTAGATGACACTAGTCTAGGAAAATGTGACGTCGATTTGAACGTTTATGTTTGTCATGATGACAAAACGCTGTAGTAGAATAACAGATGAATGCAATAAACATTTTATTGCACTAGTGCAATAAAGAACCACTTTTTCCACTAAATATAGTTCAATAAAGTTTTGTTTTTTGCATGAACGTAGAAAAAAATATATTATTTAAGTTTTAATTTAATCAGTGTAGAAAACAGACAAAAGTTTGATAAATTTATTTAAAAAATACATTATTTAACAATATACAAAAAGATAGTACCTATTTATAATGTTATCAAGGCATAATTTAGTTATTTCTCTAAAAAAACTTTATTATTTAAATTAACTGGTTTATCTATAATTTCTTTATTAGTATTAATTATTCATTTGTTTTACGTTTTTTTGCAGTACTTATTTATTATGGCTTTGATGAGTGGCGTCGAATCTTTAGTGGTTTACTGGAACCGTAGGAGTAGTAATACCATCTATAGGAGTCGAAATCAGGCCTGAGAAACTGATCGAAGATCTGTCCCTAAAGGTCCTAGTGGGGACACTCACTATGTACCAATATTTAATTCGTGTGTGCGTTTTCAAAAACGAGACGCGAGCAGCATCTATGTATTTGGTCTATCTCAAAATTCACTTAAAAACATTTTTATGAAATTACAGGTCTATTACAATACTGATTAACGAACCAAAAGAGGGTGTTTACGATATGTAATCCCATCTCTAAAAATGTATAGAATTTAAAAAAATGTTCAAATATTCAACATCAAATAAAGACAATCTGATTCAACTTTAAAATACGGAGTGTTGAGACACGTTTTTAAAATGAAATGCCAGCTACTTTTAAAAAGTTAAAGAACGCCGGACGTTTCTGGTAAAATATATTAATATTCCTAACATCTTCACCTCAAATTATCCTTAACCTGCACTGTACTTATCTGATCTACTTATAAACTTTTAAAACAAGCGTATACTATTCAGTACACAATGTGTCGTTACTTCTGAAAATACTGACAAAATTGTTAAGACTAATAAACCTTAACGATCTGTATGTTGAAAACAAAATACAGTAAATGTATAGAAAAAAAAATATTTTCTAAAATTATAAACTTAAAGTTGGTTTATCAAAGGAATTTTAAATTGAATTTAATTAAATCTCTTAGAAATATCTCATGCCATAGCTACCGAACTCGATTTAGTTAGGTACATTAATTAAATTTATTTTAATAAACCAGCCAGTTAGTACGATACATTACTGTATTTAAATTTCACAAATACACAAAGTAATAAAGTAAATACAGCAATAATAAAATGAATATTCAAGTAATGTGAAACACTGTATAAAAGCATATATTTAGGAAGCTTCCCATTTTTTTTATTGAGCCGCACTATATCAAGTTTGAAGTCTACAGTGATTGTTTATCAGAAACAGTTAATCCTATATATTTTTTTTTATTTTGATAAGACATCCTGGAAGCTTCAAAACAATATTACTGTTTCGGATTTGGACACAGAAACACCTTCAAATTCATATTCTAAGTTGCAAATTAGTTCATATGCAAATTCGGATATCAATATTTTAATTAAAAGAGATAGTAATCTTTTGATTTTATCTAAATCTGTTGATAAAACATTTACCGAGTATATATTAATAAATAAATATGTCCATATAAACACAAGCCACCTGCGTACATGAATGTAACTAATGAATTCCTGAGAGATTACACTATATATTTTTAATGCCGACACACCTATTTGAATTGCTAATTCTAGTTTCTTCTATTTAATAACACTATTCCAAACAATAAGTAGTTATCTATGTTCTTATTGTTCCTTATGGAAATAACATTTCTAAACACTGTCTTGTATCCATTACATTTTGAGATATTTATCTAAGAGCGACTTTTTTAATTTAATTATTCGAATTAATACCTCGTCAATGTCAAAGTTGTAGACCTGCTTTTTAATCTAATATATTTTAATCATATAAGTATCATTTCTTGCATATATTAGTAACTAATTAAAATTAATATATAATAATTAAAACAATTTACAGTAAATAAATAATTATAATTGACTTATGCATCTAAATTTGCTTGTATTCGACACCTGCAAAAAATTACTATTTAAGAGAATTTAGAATATCTAAGTGAAGAAGAATAGCTTGTAGTGTAACATACCCGGGTTCGTTCAACATTGTTGAAAGAGGAAGTATTTGGCCAATAATCGAGAAGATTTACCTACGTTGTGTTTATTTATATTATTAACTTACCTCGAATGTGCTACATATTTACGAAATTAGGAGACTATAGTAGTTTTAAATAAAACAAAACAAATTACTAAATACACCTCGTTTATTAGTTTTCTGTCAATGGTGTAATAGCCTACCTAACCACCTATCAGTGCCGTACTCAGCCTTGAATTCACGGGGGAAAAGAGCACGACAGAGAAAACCCCGATCACAATTCAAAGAATCGATGTCGCTATTGCAATGGTACTAATAATGATGACAATAATAAAAATGTATCTCTACTTCAGTACTTGAATACACGGTAATATAATTATCATGATACATACAAAACTGAAGAGTATTTTGGTTAGTTAGCCGACTTGCGTCAGAAGGTACTGAGGTCCCATACGGGAGGCTACCCAGCTAGTAGTTGAGGGGTTGAACAAACATCTCAAATCATATCTCATGCTTCATATGTTTTTTTTCGGATGTTTGTCCAGTCACGGGAGAAAATATTAATAGAATCACCAAGGCTCTTACAAACATCTGACAAGCAAACCGCTAATTCAAGTAATAAAGCAGTAGTCCTAGATGATTAATAATAACTTACAATACCATTTACAACAGCATAACTTCGACTCAAACTAAAGTTATACATATAATTTCAACAATAAATCAACAATAAGTACTGTTTTACCTCAAAATCATAATAAAATATAATGAAGCTGTAATAAGATATTGAACAGACAATAAAATAATAATAAAAGGGACACAATGACATTCAATGTTTAAATACAATATACAAAAACAAGTTACAGACCTGTAAGAACAGATGCACCACTACATTCACTGTCTTCCAACCTATCTGTCGCTGTCTTAAAACCCCACTAACTAGTAACTACCCGTTGAATCTCGCCCCGCGTTCCTGTGTTTATTATTCCTTCATCTACAGTCGCCCCTCTAGCTAATGCGTATATAATATTCTATACAGGGTGTTATTCATTCAGCAGTACAGATATAACAAAATAATATTTAACTAAGTGGATTCCCACAAAGTCATGTATGTATGTATGCTCTCTGATACCAAACATCTAGGTATGCTAACAATTCGTCAGACAAAGCTCTATTCAATAATTATCTAAAGAAATTAATCTATCTAACTTTACTAACCTGGTTTAATGAAAACACTCTTTAAATATCCAACTTCACTTTTGAAACAGTGGGAACTCGAAAATTCAACCATAACAGATGAGATCCGACCTATTTCTACATTTTTAGGATTGCTTATTCAGGTGGCCTTCTTTAAATTCAGTCAAATATCTAACTATAAAATTTATTATATAAATTAAAATTATTTGAAATTAAATATCGACAATGTCAAAAGTGAGATTAGCTAGCCTGTCAAAGAATTTTAAATTAAATATGACAAATACCTACTTAAATAATGTTTACCCTTTATGTAATCGTTTTTATATAGTTTTATGTATTAATAATATTGTGTGAAACTAACTACTCTGTGGACTAAAGCCCAATCCATAGATACTGTGGGTGTAATTCAACGCTGGTTGGGGCTTTAGTCCACAGAGTAGTTAGTTTCACACAATATTATTAATACCTAAAAATATATAAAAAAGATATATTTAATTTAGAGAATTCCCTTAATTGATATCCGCACAACGTTGTGCAATAAAATTTGTCACATCTTTTCAAATAATCGGAAAATTTGAAAACACATCAACATAGAATATAATAGTAGAGGGTGTCTCAAATTCGAAAGTATGGGCCTGCTGTGTGGATACAAAAATGTTAAATAAAATTTGCGACACGTGGTGTTACATGCGATGAGGTAATCTCCATTTTCAATCAGAAGTATTATCTTTGAGATTTGACAGAAATGACTAAACGAATGTTTTCTCATTCAGCAATAGTTAATATGTTGCTAATTTACGACGAGTCACAAAAAATTCCAGAAGAGCTGCTATTATTATTATCGCTTTTTAGATTCGAATATTTCCACATTAAAACTAAGACGGGCTAGAAATAGTGTATTATTTTTGTACAATTTGTTTACCAACAACATTGATTGCATGCCATTATTAGAATATTTTAATATCAGATCTGATCATTGTGATATAAATTTTTCTTCTATTAAATCTATAAATAGAGCTATAAGTTTTTTGTAATTACAGTTACTTTGTATTTGTTTTGTTTTTCTTTTTATATAACGTTTACTGTTAATAATTAAGTCATTTTCATTAATATATTAGTCATATTGTAAGAATACGTGCATATTAATTACTTTTTTGTCTTTATATATTTTTTATTATTTGTGCATCACTTATGTGATAATTTTTGTCCTGTAAATGGATATTTTTTCTGTTGGGCAAATAAACATATTTTTTCTACGTTCATGCAAAAAACAAAACTTTATTGAACTATCTATAAATGATACTGCAGGAAACAACTACTCCGCGGGACAGCCAAGAACCCTTGTCGGCCACTCCACCAGACATAGACCGGTTTCGGGCTTGTTAGCCCTCATCAGTATGCCATAGGTGAGATGACCAATAATTGAACTGGCTGTTCCTTCATATGTAGTCTCACATATAAATCGAGTGCAGGTGAGATGTAACTGGTCTGCTACTTCCTGCTCGGCCTAATTGGCTCGACTTGCAGAAAGCGACCTACAATATCGTAGGTACTTAACCGCAGACCTCTCGCCCCGGGCGATGCGCCATTAAATCTATAAATGATACTGCAGGAAACAACTACTCCGCGGGCTAATGCTCCGACCGGCATTGAATTATACCTGCAGTATCTGTGTGAAACAGCCAAGAACCCTTGTCGGCCACTCCACCAGACATAGACCGGTTTCGGGCTTGTTAGCCCTCATTAGTATGCCATAGGTGAGATGACCGACAATTGAACTGGCTGTTCCTTCATATGTAGTTTCACATATAAATCGAGTGCAGGTGAGATGTGCCAAAAAATATAATTGTGCCAATTTTTTTTTAATACTCCGACAGATTTCAAAGTTATTGAGATATTTCAAAATAAAATTCTAGCATTGAACGCCCTGCATTTTTGAAACCAACAACTTTCAGATAAGGCATAATTGGCTCAATCGACTTTTTTTGATCACCAGTATTTCCAACTTCAAGATTTCCCAACCTTTCACAGACACCTTGTATATGCCATACGTCTGTCACGACGTATTGACGAGTAAATTCAAATTTTCTTTAAGAGTTACTTTCAAACTACTTACGTGTACAATTCTGAACCGTGTCGTTCTTAACCTTAACCAGAAAGAAATAAATTTCAATCAAAGGAAATACGTCGATCAATTTCATAATCACCTTCTAGGAACGTTAATTTGTACCTTGCAGGTGTTGATTTAATTAAAAAAAATAGAAAAAAGTGTTTAGAATCAGGAATGAGGAAGATATATTGAAAATCGTTGTAAATAAGTTACAGAACTGCCGAGTTAAGTAATGTAAGATGTACATACAAAAGCATTTACCGGTATGAAGAAATATAACGCCTTTTTCTCCCGAATACGATGTATACGTAACTACAATTTTCAG
Source organism: Monochamus saltuarius (assembly GCA_025584915.1). Lineage (NCBI taxonomy): Eukaryota > Metazoa > Arthropoda > Insecta > Coleoptera > Cerambycidae > Monochamus > Monochamus saltuarius. The sequence goes on from JALDAQ010000079.1 coordinate 17,561, forward strand.
ATATTATTTGTTAATACCGGGTGATTCACAACTTGTCCAATAACATTTAGAAATAAATGCGTCATGAAAAATGGAATCGGTATCGTAAGGAAAAATTATAAAATTTTTATAGTTATTTATTAGCATTATTTTCAACCTTTACATCGCTGGACTACTGTAGTCTCCGCATTGTACGCTGTGCGCTCTCTATCTCTATACGTAGCCCAGGCGATTCCGAATACTGAAATCCGATTTTAGTATTAACGTTTTTTCGATAGTGCTTACATTAGTTTTTCAAGTGTCAAAAATGGCTTACGTGTATAACAACTTCGAGTTGATGGATATCGTTTTAATTTATGTCAAAATGCTTTAGCAGCTTCTCGTTTGTACGTAGAACGATTTCTCGGTAGACATATACCAAATGCAGCTACTTTTATCCTAGTAGTGCAGTAGCGCAACACGGGCTTGAGACAGGGAATTTGCAACAGAATCGTGGAAGAAATGTAGGTCTAGTACATACATCCAAGCCCAAGTAGCACACTAGTCGTATAATATAAAATTATAAGATCAGAAATTTATATAAAAGATATATTGCGGTTACATGACAGCAATTTCTTCATGTTATTCTTCCATTTGAGACTTATTTGTTAACAGCCGCTATTTTACTGTTTAAAGTACCTGTTAAGCATGGAATTCACACTCAGATATGCCCGGCACATCTACCCGGCGGGCATGCCCCGCATCAGGCACACACATGCGGACAAGGCAATGAGCTGGACGGACCGAGCAGCGGACAGGGCCCGGGCCAACAGGGACGGCGGCGTGGATCTGCCCGGTATTTGGAAACGATTCATCAGTGAAAGCAATCCACCGGAACATCATGGATCAGTGACCAACCCACCAGAATATCATGGATCAGTAACCACCACACCGGAAAATCATGGATCAGTGACCACCACTGATATAAATAGTGCGATGACCAGTAGATCTCCAGTTTCAGAGTAACTTCTGAAGAAGAGAGCGATATGTCTCTCGAAACGTCAAGTGTTCTAAACCGACGACGTGGCAACCAGCCCGGAAATCACCTGACCATTGACTTTTTCATTGTTTAGAATGGATGAAAAGCTTATCAAGCTGGCACGAAACTTTGATCAATTGCATGATAAATATATTCAGATCACTTTATTTGATCGTTTGCTAACTCCTTTTTACGGACTGCAGACGGATATGTGTAAACTGGCATCAGTGATCGACCACAAATAACACTGACACTGAACTGATACGTTACTGATGTGTGTAAATGGACCTTAATTACAGCATTTGTTTTATAAATGCTGTATTAAAATATTTTTGCGTTACAATAAATCAAAACTGCTTCATAAAGGTAGTTAACACAAACAAACGATTTTGTACAAAACATAACGCTCTTATATTTCGCTTTTACATAACAATAAAGTATTTTCTGAAGTGACCAAACTGTTTTATTATTTTAGCGCCATATTTATTCACTTACCAATTGTTTTTCAGCGTCCATCTTGAAAAAATTGAAACAACTTTTAAGTGAAATTATTCATGAAAATAACTTCCGTTGTTCATTAAAAATAAGACTTCTTATCCTATGGAATTTAGAATTCGAACTGGAGATATTTTTTAGCAGCACATGTGCATGTATTTTAATTTTTAGTTTTTTTTGTAATGGAAAATAGTATCTTTATTTTTTAGTATTATGCAGGCGCGTTATGATTTTTCGACCTACTTTATTCGTTTATCAAAGTAAAATTTTATTCGTACCTGAAATTCAACTTTTAATTTGATATTTTTGAGTTTATAAGTATAACATCGTATAGCTGCTGTGTTGATGTTTATGCGACTAAACCTTGCAACTTTAACTCTCCAAAAATTAGTTACAGGAACATTCTTAACCACTGCTATAAAATATCTTGTGTTACTTAGGAGTATTGCACCAAATGAGTAACACATTTTAGAGACTGTTGAAGAGAATCCCCGAATAAAGGAAAGTTCGGCAAATAGATCTGGGTGCTCTAAATGTGTTTTTTCCTTTTCCAATTTCAAGAAATAACAGGAGAGAAGCATTTAGATCTATTTTGCCGAACTCAACTTAAGTACCAGACAAATCGTTCGACAAGTACAAGGAATGTCCCAATCAATAGTGCGGCGTGTCATATACGAGCTTCAATTATGTCAATAACTTACAAGAAACATTTGTGCTAGTTCGTAGAAACTGGATAAGATGGGCCCAAAAATGTTTACATGTCAGTGTACAAAATTTTGAAGAGTTGTTGTAACATCAGGCATATCAAATTATTTTTTTATTTAAAACCATAAATTAATTTTATTAATTAATAATAATAGTAATAGCAAAAGCAGTTGAATTATCTGATATAAAGTATGTGTTATAATTTTTTTAAATATTTTCTTGAGAAATTTTTTGGGGTCGTGCCGGTTACCGACTGCATGCTTAGCCTTGCGCAAGTTCAGGTTTTACAATGGACCAGTCTCCAGTGCCGTGCAGAAGTGTACTTTTAAATCATTTATGAATTGCCCTTTCAGATTTTTTGGATAAGTTCTGAATCATCCCGTATTTTAATATTTCAGTGGCAGAGGTTAAACAAAAAAGTAACGAAAAATGTAACAAATACATAATTATTCGAAAGTGTTCACTAAAGGCGAGTATGGTATTCATATCTTTTAACAATGCCGTATTTTTAATTCGTGAAAATAGACGCTTCATATACATTTTTGTTGACTTATTTTTATTCTTTGTTATCAGGAAAACGGCGTCAGCCATATACCATTTTATTGAGTTAAACATTGGTAAATGAAAAACATTTAAAGGAACAAGGCATAACATAATCAAGGTTATATGTGTAACAAAATATTATTTTTCTCACATTTTAATTTAAGAAAGGCGCCGTAGTATCTTAAAGAACCAGTTAAGCCAGCAATGCATACAAAACTTTATGAAGGATTAATATATTAAATATTTCGAATAAATTATAACTATTATTATTTTGAAAAGAAATATCTACATTTCTAATTCATAATAAGTAGGTATTGGCACTGTACCATGAAATAGAGGTGGGCACGTGATTAGTTTCACATACCCGCTCACGCTCGTTCACGTCCAACCTGGGGCGGGTCCCGACCGCTGAGTATGTAAGTTGGAAGCTTCGATCACGCGTGAATTACAAGTGGATGCCCATTTCATGCGTGTGTTCGTGAATCACGACGTCCATCAATCACGCGTGACCGTAGATCACACGTAACCGTAACTTACGCATGCTTATAGCAAGATGACCAATAGAAATCGTATTTTGGCAAACTGGCGTATGCGTATTTGCTGCAGTAGAAGTAGTATAACCGGGTATGCTTTCAGAGGCAGAAACATTAGTAAGTAGATTTTGTTCTCATGTAGTCTACATGGCTTTTATCGTACAAAACTTGTCGAACTTGCACGGCCTAAATTAATTTTTCTTCCATGTTTTCAAACACGTACCGTGATTTCTAAACAAAACTGCGGGACTACACTGCGTTCCGTAGGATCACGTTGAGCCAAAACTGCGTCACGTCACGCTGCTAAGAAATATGTGCAATAACTATTCTTACTTAGAACGGTTTTACACACAAGAGATTTCTTCCGGAAATTATAACGAAAATTATGATCAAATTTTTGCTAAGAATTTTTATTTCAGCTATATACGTTACTTTGCAAATTACCAAACTGGAGATTTACGCAAATTCTGCAAACTTTCTCGATTATAGCCATAAAAATATAGAACATGTTCTATATTTTTACGAATAAAAATTTTCATTAAATTATCGATATAATTCTCGTATGTATAAAAAACAGCTAAAAAGTTTCACGAAAATTTTTAGCAAAATTAGGAGATCAATTTTTGCTATAATTCTTGTTTGTGTAAGAACCGTTTTACATATTCATAATTCATTTGACGTTTTGATAGTCAGTCAACGCGATAAACTGAAATGAACTAAGATGAATGAAATTGAAGAAGCCGCTGAAAAGAAGAAAAATTGCGGCCTGCTGCCAGAAAAATCAAAAACTTTATACGAGAAAACTTACTTTTTAGTTTTTAATGTTTTATTACAGCCCACTGGGTCATAATAACTTTCGTAGGCTATAAAAAGACTAGTATAGAAAGTCTGTTTAGGGATTAGTTTAGTTTTCCATTGAGTTATCAGTCTTGATGCGAAACAATAAAAAATAAATGTTGTTTTTACGATCATTGACAATTGAACTAAAACTGAACGGAAAACTTAATTGACCGTTTAAAAAGACCTTTAAAGGTGGTTCCACACATTGTAAATAATTACTAGAGCCCGAAAAAAATCTATCAATCTCTATAGTTCACTAAAAATCATTAATGCCCTAGTAAATAAGCAAACAAAGTTGAGACGTCTAGTTCCAAAATTTCCTGTTAATTAGAAATTAAAAATTAATTTGATTGTTTATTTGGTACCTAAGTATGCATTGTTATTTAACTGTTCCAGACGAACGTAACGCAACAGGGACCCTACTACCCGAATTTGACCCTATATAATGAGGTTACAGGGTCCCTAAATAAAAAATAAATAATTCCATGGATGAAGATTGGTGCAAATATCAGATTAAATGATTGATACAAAGTTTATGTGATTTTACAAATTTTAACCAATTCCTGGTGGACTGTAGTTTGTTCCCATCAGACTATTCTGTTCTAATGGAAGATGAAAGAATAAATTCATTTCCAGCGTTATAAATTATGTACTTACGTCACTCACGAGCACATCTATGCAAGTCCTCACCTGTAAAAAAATTATTATATGAAACATTTCAGTAATAATAAATTACAATAATACAGTAGCAAACAGAAAATTAAATAGACAAGCAAATTTTGAATTAGTTCAGACACTTAAAAGAAAAACACTGTCATCATCTCTGAAAACAGATGCGTTAGGCATTGCATTACTTAAAAACAGCTTAGATCGGTATTAGAAAATACAAAAGCATCTCACAATAACATTCAATTTACATGTATTGGAATTATGAATATCTTTCCACAAATATTAAATGTTTTCTTTTAACTTGTACTGTGCCTATGCCCTGAAGCAATGCACTACTGGTTTCTACATAACATCTTAACAAGCGATTTTAAATTAGAATCAATCGCAATCATTTCATTTACGTTAAAGTAAAAATGTATATTTTAGAGGCGATATGGCAACCTCTCCGATAGCAGATCATACTGTTTACGGTTCTAAAAATGTTTTTACTACCCAATTTTACTTTACTTTCGCTTAAAACAAGTCTTTTTAAATGAGAATCAATCGCAATGATTTAATTTACGTTAAAACAAATAAAAAAAACAGAGGCAATATGGCAACCTCGCCTTTAGCAGATAATAATAATAATATATCTACCTCTCATTCTAATCACGAGGATTAGCCCAGAAGTCAAACACTTGTGCGGGAGAAGGGGCGGCATATTATTAAGCAGGCCGCATTTGCGCCCAGGAACGACTTACGTTGCAGGATTGACCCCACAGCGGTCTAGCCACATTGATTCAAATACTGACGCCTTAAACCGCGCGACCACTGACCGACCAAGATCATGTGGTTTATTAGGTTAGGTCAGTACCTGGCCAGAGAAATGTGGGTATTGCTATTTTTTAAAAGAATAATATCCGTAAATATTTGAAATTTTTAAAAAGGACTTCAATAGACTCATCTATATGACGTTAAAATACTTGTACTTAATTACGGTTCATCCTGTATACTCTTTCTTTAGATTTATTGGGTTTTGCCACACTTCTGAAAAATAATAAAGATTAATTAAATAAGCCCTTGCGCCAAACGGAACAGTCAAGGGTTATTTTTAAAAACTAAGTTTGACTAACCAAAAATCTCACACTGAAAAAGCAGATAAGTAAAAAATAACAAAAATCACATCACTATCGCGCACTTTCGTATTTTGACGTTTCGAAAAACTCTCTGTTTTCGTTATCAAAATCGTAGTAAAATATTAAACGTTTGTCAAGTTTGACAGTTTAAAATTTGTTTGTCTGCTTCCATAGAGATGTTAAATAATTTTTATTTTATTGTTACTTACTTCTTCTTGATACAACTGCAGCCAACAATGATCGATGTTAACTGAACAGTTAGACACACACTTATCTCTGTTCAACAAAATAATCCCGGTCTCTTTTAGTTTTCTTTTTGTTGCGTTATCTTCCTTCCCTAAAATTTTTGCCGAACCCCATTGAATTAAATGACAGAAGTGTGGCAAAAACCCAATAAAATTAAAGAAAAACTAAAATTATGCCACAAATAAATAGCTTCAGACAATATCCTGTATACTCGTTACACTAGTAGTTTGTTAATTATAGGACACGATTAGTAATCATACTTGTTATAATCTTCTCAAAATTCAAACCTTTAAATTAAAATTTCTGATTTTTAATAAACCTTTAAAAGTAAACTGGTAACATTTTGAGAAACGTTATACCTACCCTACCAAATTTAATTTAATCATTTTAAAAGAGTAAACTCAGTGCATTTTAATGAAGTTGTCTCTGAAGTAACAGTCTAACTAAAACTGTTACCATCACATTTAGTGACAATACAGTCGAACGTTCCCGGAACTTTGAAAAACCTGGTCTGGTAACTCAAACTGTGTTACATATTGTTTCTTATATTAACAGTTATATTAATTACTGTACCAATTTGTTCAACGATTTATTTGGTTACAATAAATAATTTATTTCAACTTTAGATGACTATATTAGTTATTAATTATGTAAGGGAATTAACAAGTTTTTAATCCACGAGAAAAAATGGACACTAGAGACGCAGGCGAGTTACATTTTTTGAGACTGGTTATTTTCCCGAATGTAATTCAACGTTTTATCTACGGCCAAAACTGGTCAATTAGGAGAGTGAAAGCCGTGTGAAAGCAGGTGAAAAATTATGGTTTTGTTCAAAACGTCATATTTGAGAAATTTTTTTATTCACATCTCCTACCTGGCAAAGTTGTGGGCCCCTCCAGTACTTCAGAAACTCCTTATCGAGTGAATTTAAATAATCCCGGTCAAAACGATCATTCTGAGATAAATGTTAATGTTAATAATAACAATAATAATTCTAAATAAAATCGAAGCGTGGTATTATGAATTGAAATCCACTAGTGTGGTTAAGGGCGCCGTATTCTTTTTATACAAATACAAGTAACACATTTAAGAACTGAATAATATAGAGTTTAGCAAATAACAGCAATGTTATTTCCCGTCACCTGCGAATATTCAAAGGTACCGAAATAAAACGAATATACAGTATGCGCCAAAAGTATGGAATCAATTCGATAAAACGAAACAATTTTTTTGGGAAAAATCTTCGAACAGGTCGATTTTTAATTTAAAAAATACATATTTTAGCGTAAAATGCGATTTTCAAATGTCATTTGTTTTCGAGTAATGACGTCATCGATTTTTTTTTAAATGGCAACACCATATTTTTTTCCTTGATTCTGAAAGATCGTTTAATTCTCTATCAGACAGTACTAAAATTTTGCCCTCTTATATAGGAAAGTTTTCGAGTAAATGACGATTGAATGTTAGAAAACGTAAATTTTATCCACAAAAAGGTAACAATTCAGAATGGCCTGCAAGATCGCCAGATCTTACACCTCTTGACTATTTTTTATAGGGATACTTGAAGTCAAAAGTGTACATTAATAAACCACGTAATTTAGAAGAACTTCAAAATCGCATTCGGGACGAAATACGCAGAGTTACCCCAGAAATCATTCATAATGTGCAAGAACAATTTCTTCACAGACTTGCGCATTGTCAAGAAGTTGGTGGATGGCAATTCGAACATTTAATTTAAGTATAAAATTTAATCAATTGTATTTTATTTTACATACCTCAGAATTGTTACTTTTTCATGGATAAAATTTACGTTTTCTAACATTCAATCGTCATTTACTCGAAAACTTTCCTATGTAAGAGGGCAAAATTTTAGTACTGTCTGATAGAGAATTAAACGATCTTTCAGAATCAAGGAAAAAATATGGTGTTGCCATTTAAAAAAATCGATGACGTCATTACTCGAAAACAAATGACATTTGAAAATCGCATTTTACGCTAAAATATGTATTTTTTAAATTAAAAATCGACCTGTTCGAGGATTTTTCCCAAAAAATAATTGTTTCGTTTTTATTGAATTTATTCCATACTTTTGGCGCATACTGTATAATGACAGAAAGCGGTAACCAACAAATTTTTAGGTACAGAAATCTATCAAAATAGGTATTTTGTTAATTCAATTGTACTTAGAAGTAAATATTTTTATAACATAAACTTACATAGTTCGGCATATAAGATTGTTCACTTTTGTCTATAAGTATGTGAAAATAAATATTAAAATGTGGGGTTAGAATAGTAAAATAATGTGTGTCATACAAATACATTTTAAATGTTATTATTTTAGTTTGGGAAAAATTTAAATAGTAAAAGTGGATAAACAAAACATCAATAACTTTATTTTAGATATTACTTTTGCTCTACGTGTTCAATTTTTCGAGATTTATGTACCTAAAAAATACCACAAATATGATCATTTTACGGCGAGAAATAAGGCCTTTAATCTACGGAAAACAGACGTATTAAACCTATTTAATATAGTGATCGTGGATAAAATAATATAAAACTTTGTGTTCAAATGGAATATAACATTTTTCTCAGTGCAATACATTAAATATTCACGAAATAAATTACAATAAATCTAAAGAATGTATGCAAGGAAACCCAATTAAGATATCTGCCGCATACGGAGATTCCGAAATAGGCTCGAGCCATTTGTATATTTCTGATTAAAATTTCAGCAGGGTATGTTTTGATTAAGATTATATAATTCATCTGCATTCTGCATATGTCGACTCGATTACACTATATGCGAATATTAATTAGCACCGTTTCGTACCTCGGTCTCCTTATCCATATAAAATAAGATGATTAACATACGTTTTTGGTACACGCGAGTCAATGGCATCTAAGAATGCCCAACACAAGCGAGTGTATACATATTTAATCAGCCGGTTCTCTTGATTTTTGTGTATTTTAATGCTGCCAGAGTACTTGTTAATCACTGGCTAAAATTACTGATTAACTTCAGTAAATTACATCTCGCCAAATTCAGTGTATTAAATATTTGTGTCAACATAGTGACGGTCGTATGCGACTCGCTGCAACACATATTGAAATATGCTTTAAACAAAAATACAGGGTATAAAGTACAAAATAAGCAGAAAAGTCTTAATAAACATGGATCCGCAAAGTAACGGTTGCGGAGATATGGACCACTATTCGTTTTTCAAACATTTTATTTTATTACGAATAAACCGACAAAGGAAGATTTTAACAAAAAAAAAAAACAAAGTTACAGAAGATGTTCAAAGTGTCCTCCGTCCATTTCCAAGCAGGCACGACATCTTCGTCTCAACGATATTCGAACTCTTTCGAAAACACCCTCCTTGGTTTGGATTTCTTGACACTTTTGATTAATCCGTAGCTGCAGCTCTTCCAGGCTATTTACAGGAGTACCATACACTAATGTCTTCAAATATCCTCAAACAAAGAAATCGAGAGGGTTCAGATCAGGCGATCTTGGAGGCCATAAAACAGGTCCGGCCCTTCCTACCCATCTATGTGGAAAAGTTTGGTGTAAATGCTCTCTAACGGCCATGGAAAAATGAGCTGGAGCACCATCATGCTGGAACCACATTTGTTGCCTCTGATTCAAAGGAATGTCTTCCAAAAACTCATACAGTGTGTTCTGCAGAAAGTTGAGGTAAGCAGCGCCTGTTAATTGGTTTGGTAAAACAACAGGACCTAGAAACCTGTCACCTACAATACCCATCCAAATGTTTAATGAAAAACGTGCCTGATGTCCAGATTCTATTAGAGCATGAGGATTCTCGTCGGCCCAAAATATGCGTATTGTGAAAATTAAACACTCCATTTCTTCTGAACTCAGCCTCATCAGTAAAAGAATGTTTGCAAGAAAACGAGAGTCTTCAGCGTAGAAACCAGAGGCAAAAAACCATACGTGCTTGATGATCATTTATTTGATTTAAGGCCTGTACTTGTTGCATTGCATTACATGGTATGGATAAAGCAGTTGCTCGTGAAGGATTCTCCAAACAAGAGGACCACTAATTCTTACCTCGGCTGATATTCTTCGCACACTCGCACCTGGATTCTGCTCTACCAGTGCTAGAATTTCTTCTTCTGCTCTAGGAGTGGATACCGACCTTGGTTTTCCGGATAAATAGCACTGTTTTATCAAGGAACCGGTATCACGCAATCTATGTTGAATTCTACCAAACATGCGTTGTGAAGGAATCTGGCGATTTGGATAAGCGTCAACATAAAGACGTGGTGGCGTTCCCATTAGCACGACCATACATGAAATGCATGTCTGTTAATTCTGAGTTAGAGTAACTAGCCGTACAGAAAGAAAACTTGTGCACTGAGAACAACTGTCAAATACGTACTGTTTATTTCACTAAACATCAACCAACTATTATAAGAAAATACACAACGTTTTTGCAAAATAAAAAAGAGGCTAAAAAACATAAAACATTCCATATCTCCGCAACCGTTACTTTGCGAACCCATGTTTATTGAGACTTTTCTGCTTATTTTGGTTCATACTATAAACTCCTTAAATATTTTACACTCCTTTTTAACACCCTGTATACACGAGCGAGTTATTCCTACACCGACAAAGTTACTGGAATGCTGGAGATCTCGCTGGACCGCTCTCGAACATTCGAGTGGCCATGCGCGCGTATATAAGAAGGTATAGTCAAGCGGGACGAGCAGAGTTCATAATTAATAGTGACCTGACTTTTAATACTATCGATAATTTTACCTTCTTTATGTGAAAAAGGTATACCTTGTTGAAGTCGTTAAAAGTAACCATTATAGAAATAAACCTATTTGAAATATTCGTAAAACACCGAGGAAAAATTGTTTAGGTTTCAGGTGGTAAAACGCCTTTTCCGTTGATAATACAACAAAATGTTAGTTGAAAAAGTCACTCAATATAGTAAATTACGGCGATGTGCAAAATATTAAGAGTGGAGCTTCAATTTTCCTTCAGCTTTTGCTACAAATATGCACAAACTACGAAATGCAGAGATATCGTAAATAAACAATTACAAAATTATTTGTTCAAAATAATCAAGACTTAAAGTGTCTTACGTCTTGTTATAATTAAGACTGTGGCGTACTATCTTTATTGTAAATAAAAGAAGAGTGGCACAGGGTTTCTACGCCACTGATGACATCGATTTAAACATAATGAATAGTTATACCTAAGATATCCCATTACAACCTAGAATTATTGTTGTTTTGTCACGAAGGGTTTCTAAGTAAATAAAAAAAATTAGAATCTTTGACACCCTGTATCTCGGAAACGATGGACTTTTAGATATATATTTGTTGACTGTACAATCACTCTTTCCAAGTATGCGAGTAATGCCTAAGTATATCCAAAAAAATCAGCCAACTTGTAATTTTTCATATTCAAGACGACTTCAGTGTAGCAGAGGAGTCGTCGCTCGATAATATTCCTCAACAAGGTAACAGCTAAGGGTACGGATATTTTTGAAGATGTAAATAAGATGGTATCAGACTATGGGGGATTCGATAAATGTTCCTGTATTATCATCACAGGTGAAGTCAAAGCTTGCAGGACTCTTAAAACAATATCAACTGTCCTGTCATACACTGCATTGTTTATCAAGAGACCCTATGTGGAAATACCTTACGTCAAATGAATGTCATTCATGGAAGTGGAAACAACTAATATTTATAAGAGGACGCAATCGCGCTTTGACTGAAATTTCGTGATTTTTTGGCCCAAGTAGATGCTTACATATGGGAATTTGTTTCTTCACACCGATATTCGTTGGTTACGAGCATGGAAATCATAAAATATATAGAACGCCAAAAAAGGTACCGAAAGATAAGAAAGGAGAAATCGCGAATCTAATAATATTGCAGTAAATTAGCTTTTTTCAGTTGGTCACACTAACGGGGTAGCTTCGCACCAATGAGCGGGACCTTCAAAATATGAAAACTTTTCGTCCAATTCGTAGAAACATATGATTTTTACGGTCCAATTATAAACATTCCGTTTTGGTTCCAGCTGTATGCTGGGATTAAAATACAGTCCAACCAACATCTTACATTAAGTTTTCCCTAGACGGCTTTTTTCTCAGCTCCTTCATAGTCTGACTATTTTTGAGTGCCTAATGTAAAGGCTTCTGGAGTTTTATATATTTTATGATTTCTATGGTTAAGAGCCGTAAACTGTTTTCAAAGTTTCCGCTCTACGCAATGCGATTCCCATTTTCCTTATTACTTTTTGAAGGAATAACAGTAATTAAATAAACATATTGTACCTATTAATCACTGATAAAGTATTTTATGATGCGACCCTCACAGCTGTAATTTTATGTACAGCCGCCCTTGAGCCATTTAAAGTTGGATAGATTTAAATGGTTATTGGCAAATTTTAAAATAAACATTATTGTATAGTAGAAAACAAGTAATAAGTATTTCATACTTAACAATCATACATTTATATTTCATAAAGTTATAAAAAAAACTGAAATTTTACCTTATACAATTATTCAAAATTGCTGAAAAGTAGTAATAAATTAAAACTGCTCCAGTTTCAAGGTATGTATGGGCTGATTTCAAGATGTGCAAATAATAGTGTGACAAATATTTCATTTTGGAGAGCAAATAAAAATTATTTTCAGCAGCTGTGCCAGATTATAAATTTACTCTGGACTCTTCTGTGACAGCTAATGAAATATCTTTTGGGAAAACGTTTTTAAAATAAAAATATTTATTTGTGCCAGATTTAGCTGTGCAGGATGTATCACGGAATATATAATTTTCGACAGAGCAGAAATCTGTTATGACAAGAGTAAAATCCAAATTCTTTATCGATTTAGAAATATTTTATTTGTACTACCAGTTATTTATGTTTTTTATAATGTAGGATCACAATGCAACAAGAATAAAAGTAGGAAGTAGGTAACACTTTTTCTTTTAATGGAAATTTTGAGAAGAATCAAACGGAACTTTACACACAAGTTTCATAATATTTACTAAAACAAACACAAATTTTGTGCTGTGTGTGCTGTAAGTTGCATAATTCAGTGACATCACTTATTAGTACTGGGAATGCTAGTACACCCTCAGTTTAGCGTTTAAAGAGCAAGAACACATTTTTCACGAATGCTACTTTATTGTTTACGTATGCTAAGATTTTGTACATGTATGTAAGACTAATATGATCTCAAAATCAACAAGTGACATTCGGCAAAAATTCACAATCACCTTGTTTGCAGTCGTTTTTTTCTCTTTGTATAACGCTTTAATAATAAATTATTTATAAAACATAATAGAATTATAAACAATTATTTTGTCAGACATATTTACGAGCACAGAGCGCCTCGATTAATAATGCACATGAAAATAATTACTAGATGTAGACAGAAGTCATCATGTGCTTGCGAGCAACAGTAATATTTTGAAAAAATATTCACCTTTGCTTGCTCGTTGGGTCCAGACGCAGCTTTACCTCGAACTTCTGGTGCACTAAACCGATTATTATCATAATCATTATCATAAATATGTATACTTTTGATCGATTATACTGGTCTACACAGGAAGAAAATATTACACATACAATTATGAGTCGATTGGGACACTATTTTTAAAATAGAACAGAAGAATTATTATTCCGTTCCGTTTTATGTATTCAGTAACGAAAAGGACCCAACTCAAAATTGCTTCAAACTGGTTCTTCCTTCCATAATCAACATTTCAGGAAACAACTACTCTGCGGAATAATGCCACCGCCAGCATTGAGTTGACTTGAAAAATATATAGTGACCACTAGATATAAACAGGTGCTACGAGTGTTACATCTCGCGTATTCATGTTTCCTTCTACCGAGTATGAGAGACACGAACAGTTAAGGTAAACTAAGAAGCCAGTAAAAATGTCGGGTGTCATCAAGAAGTTGCCATTTACCACCTTAACCACACTGGAAATTTAAGTTTCTCCTGGGGCAAAATTTGTGTCTAGTTGCCATTTAATGAATGGAAGCAACAAATATAGCAGTGTGTGTTGCAATTTTACTGTAGCTGCAACTTTTTGAAGTTAGGTTTCTGTTTTATTAGGAAATGCCATATTTATATTAAAAATATCGTTTTAATGTTCGTCTATTGCTAGATTTGATGATTGTTATAATCTACAGAAACAGCTTGGAGTGTTAGAAATAAGTTATATCTCAATACTGCTAAATGTAATGGCGCATCCACACTCTCGGCGAGACAGTCCGAGACCGGTGAGCACGAGTGTGGATGGAGCCCTCCTCGAGTATCGCTCTCGCTATAGAACGTTCACCGAGATGTCTCGGCGAGTGTGGATGTGGCATAAGACCGTAAGTTCTAGAAAAATGTCTACTTATGAATTTAATTACGTGATTCTGTACTTTCTCGTTATGATTCTTGTAAGGATTTGGGTGTCTTGTTTGACAACAAATTTTCGGGTCATGATCATGTAACTAAGATATGAAGCGTTTACATTTTATGGATTTATTCTTAGGAATTGTAAGCAATTTACACACATACAAGCTATTGATATTTTGTATTACGCTTATCTGGTATCCTTTTTATAATATACAAAAGAAAATTGTGGAACGTGTTCAAAGAAAGTTTTTAAAATGTTTGGTATTTAAGAATGATGGAGTTTATTCTTAGAGAGGCATTGATTACAATATTTTAACTAGCCATTTTGGCGTCACTAGTTTAGAGAGTCGAAGCATATGTATTTCTATATAGTTTTTATATAAAATCATAAACAACCTTATTGACTGCTGCGAACAGATTTCTGCTGTGAATTTTTATGTACCTATACTAGGGTAAATTTAAGAAGTACGTTAAATTTTGAATGTGATACTGCTAAAACTAATATTTTATTAAGGTATCCGATACATGTTATGTGTGATAGCTTTAATCGGTTAGATCACCCTTGTGATATTTTTGCTTGTTCATTAGATACCCTTGTTAATTTAGTTAATGGGCAATACAGTAAATTTTCTTTTCATTTTTTTAGAAACGCCATATTTTTATATTATTGGTATGGGAATATTTCATGTATGAATTTTTATTTATTAATATTCATTTTACAGTTGACTTTCTTTTTACTTTTTTTGGGTGTACTCAAGATTTTTATATTGTATATGGGAATGTTTCATGTATGAATTTTTAATTTATTATTATTATTTAAGTGTTGAATTAATTTAAGATTTGGCCCTGCAACTGGCTCTGTTGGGCAATAAAACTTTATTATTGTAATAGTTTTAACACGTAGATATTATCGAGATGGAACATTACAATTGCAGGTTGGAAAAAGTAATCATGGGCAAATGAACTGATATCTTCTACGCGTTCACAAACTTTCTGTTTTGTATTAATGTATTCTGATAAAACAACGTATAATAAAAATAATAAGAATTTTTCAAGATTTAGAGTTTTTATCCTGTATTATCAATTGCCCAACGTCGAAAATAATAGAGAGTGACTAATTCACAACACAGAGTTGAGTACGGAAGATACGGGTGGCATGATTACCTAATCGTGCCACTTGAGAAGAGTTAAAGCACACAAAATTATCAAAAATAAGTTGACGTCGCAAAGCGCCACTGTGCCACCCAAACTACTGTACACCCCTTAGGGTTGGGCCGTTTGAGGTGATTTTTCTTTAAAATGTTCGTCATATAATTCTCTATTGATCCCTCTTTCTCAATTTTCGCTTTGGGTCTCAATTTTCACGGAATTTGACTCCAAAATGGGTTTGCATGGAAAAACTAGATTTTTCGCACAAAAATAACCCTACGGAACATGAGATTGAGATTTTGCCTGACATTTCTATGGAAATGCTTGTCTTGGAAAGTCCTATAAGACTGTCCACTTAGATTTCAGGGAGAAATTTTCCGTTGCTCTTAAAATGGCCACAATCATCCAAAAATGTTCACATATCAGAAATCGTTCTACAGAAAACTGGGAAAGTATTGGAAAAACTCTCATCTCACAAAAATTATTTGTACACATTCAAGGAATCTGCAAAACAATTTTCAGAATTTTTGGACACATTTTTGATTTTTCCCTCAATTCTGAAAAAGGTCAGAAAGGTTCCATAAATGATTTTGAGAATTCAATTTTTTGACAAAAGTGGCCATTTTGGATACAATAGTTATTTGTTAATGAGAAATGATTGATTTTTCCTGGAACTGTTCGGATGGAAATGTATGAAAATTTCTCCCCGAAATCTAAGTGGACAGTCTTGTAGGGCTTTCCAAGACGAGCATTTCCCCATAAAAAAGTCCGGCAAAATCTCAATCTCGTGTTCCGTAGGGTAATTTTTGTGCGAAAAATCTAGTTTTTTCCATGCAAACCCATTTTTGGAGTCAAATTCCTCGAAAATGAAGACCCAAAGCGAAAATTGAGAAAGAGGGATCGATAGGCAATTTTATGACGAACATTTTAAAAAGAAATCAACTCAAACGGCCCAACCCTAAGGGGTGTACAGTAATTTGGGTGGCACAGTAGCGCTTTGCGCCACTGTGCATCGGCTGAACCTAGCACATTAACAATTTACTTTAAATGTGCCACCTGTGTCATTCTCTCTACAAATTAGAGTGCCGTTCTTTTGGACGGCGATTGCCCACTACCACCCACTTACACCTACCTGATGCGCACTCCGCCGATATCATACTTAAGCCGAAATTCACGGATTTTTGAACGAATTTTGCAACTTCTGTTTAATTATTTACCTATGGCGGGAAAATCTCAACTTTTGACAATTGCAATTTGCGAAACTGTCAAACACTACAAATATTATTGCCCCTTTCATTATTATGTGGTGTTCAATAAATTTGTTTTGAGCTTCTGATAATCTACCATGGCAGTTTCATGATGAAAATGATAGAAAATGTTATAGGTAAGTAGTTGACAAAAATTGTTACAAATACAGATCTTTCCACCATTAAATAAATCGCACAAGTATTTGCAAATTCCGCATTCAAACGGACAAAAGGCTTTAGAATACATACACACTATTCACTATTGGTTACCAGCACTGTCACTACAACGGTCACACATTAACACTTATTATATCATATCGTACCGCTTTCCGTATGGCCTTCATACGTCCATATTTCGTCAAAATTTAATATATTCTTCGATCCAGATTCTTATTTTTTAATATTTGTTTTAAATAGCTTCTTCGCCATATCACTATTTCGTCCTTTCTATCAGTATACTGTTTTTGATTTTATTTATACGGACTAAGTTGTATTTTGTAAAATATAGCAATCGAATTTTTTTTCGTCGAAAACTCATTTTAAAAATAAAATCTTCCTTCCGCGAGTTTCCATCACTTATGGATGAAAAATATATGGGCTGCATGTATATTTATTTCTTTGTGTTGACTGCTATAAATTGTGAGCAGGTTTATAACATGAGTCACTCTCTAAAATTTTGGCTGTCAACTACAGGGTGAGTCAGTCATAATGTCATTAATTTTAACCACGTATTCGGGAGGCCTAATAAAGGCAGAAAATCGAAAAAATAAATTTTTTACTCGACCTTTAAAAAAATAAACAAATCACCCTATAAAAATCAGTAACACGACGCTCCTGGTACGCTACGATGGCGCACCCGACGAAATTCTAATGTCACAGACTTGCCGTATTAACCATGGATGCCACATTTACATACATAATATCATCTAACACATCAGCGTGTTATTCAAATTTACCTCCATTTAGCACTCTGCATTTCCGCATTTCTTCCCCTCAAATTTGTAGATCATGCCACACATTGGAGGGGGGATTTAGAGAATACAAGCAGTAGTTGGTCTAACCTCACGTATTTGGCGTAAATTCACAACGCATAATTTTACAAATTCCGATTATGTGGAAATGGTAGTGTTATACGGAGAATGTTTACGAAATGCGACTGAATTTTATTAATAAAGTGCTATGGACGGATAAATGCAGTTATACTTATGTGGGCTGTAAACAGGTTAGTATCATACTACTTAAAACAATACATTTCTAGGCTAGATGTACGTAACTACAAATTGTACATTTGGTTATGTGTGCGGTTAATTGTACTTACGAGTAATATTAAAAATTCATATTTATTTGTAAAACGTAGTGAAAACGTAATATCAAAATTATTAAACTGTAATAGCCTAGCATTCGAAAACATTTATTTATTATCTACATTTGTTTTTATTAACAAATAAATCAATATTTAAGGAAAATTTATTCATTTATCTAGATTAAAAATAGTTTTACTCCTTGTTAAATAACAGTACAAAACTAGGTAACTAGGTTATTGACCTAGTAAGGTCAAGGTCAAGATTAACTCTCGATTAGCGGCGTGCCATTTCGGTCTTGGACAGTTTTCTGTCGACAACACGATGGTTTTTATTAAGTACTTAGTATTTAAACACGAAACACTTTTCAGCTTCTCAATAATTTACCCATTGGGTATAAGTTTTTATGTAACGTACGTAAATGGTTTCTTACTCAGTTTATTATTAGACACGTTGGAGTTTTGTTGCAGGCATAACGGCTACATTTGCTCAGAGAAAAATCGACACGCGAGTGTACGGGTATCGTTTGATTGGGCCGTATTTTCTACGGAAAACCTGAGTGGACCGCGTTACTTGCAATTTCTAATAGAATTATTTGATTATTATTATTTGATTTTATTGGGTATTAACATTTTAAATTATTATTGGCTGAAGTTGAACTGAGCAAGAAAAAATGATATTCTAAAATAGTCAGTACAACCGTTTATTTGTGATGTCTAAAACCTAGGTGGGTAGGTACTATACAGAAAAATATTACAACTTGACAACATTGCATCAGGTCGATATCGAGTTGAACTGTCAGCTGTAACCGACCAAGGCTGTGACCGGTCAGTGACAGTCTGAAAAGGGGATTTAAATAATGATTTGAAAATATTGTTTTAGTCGTAAATATGCATTTAGATTATTTTTTAATCACGTATTCTCATTATACTCATTATTCCCTATCTCCTCTTAAAATTAATGACATTATGACTGACTCACCCTGTATAGTTGACTTTACTAAAATATCCTAAAGATCCCCAGGCTTATGTCACACTACTGATGAGAACTAACAAGCTCAAAACCGTTTGCTATAGGTTTTTAGGTGTAATTCAATGCTGCAGCACAGTAGTTGTTTCCTGAAAATTTGCTTTTGCAATTAGTACTATATGTAGACTATATGTACTACGCCTCACGTACTGGTTTTTTGAATTTTATTAAAAAAATATTTAAAACCGTCATTTTGTCTGTTGCATTCCTACTATTAAATAAAAATATACATAATTGCCCTGTATGTATGTATGTATTAATATTCTTAATTGAGCAAATCCATCTATATTAGTCACGCACATATTTAAATAAATTAATTTATTACCGAATGACTGTCAGCAAATTAATATATAAATGATTTATTTTTAGCACCGTGTAACAATCTACTTCACGTACCATTGAGAAAAAGTTTACACACGGTAGTAAAAAAACTAAATTTTGCGTAACATATGTTAATCTTACTAATCAATTAAATAATTTTACTTTTAAAATATTCATTGACCCATATTTTCGCTTTTTAAAAGCTCATTACAATGCTGTTCGCGACAGCTCTTCTAATTTATTCTATGTTGGTTAAGTCAGGCATTGATAACGATTTATTACTGGACGCGTTACAACAGTTGTCTAACGCAACCGACATTGAATATTTATGTACATTATACTTGTTTAAAAACTTCCTAATTTAAATGTGATATGGAAATTCGTATACATCGCAGTTTATCGGTTTTAAAATATAAAAAATAGTGAAATGCTTATTTAATCTGAACATTATTTCCATAAAACATTGTAACAAAATTTGTCGCGGAAGGGCATTTTTCTAACCAAATATTTTAAAAATAAAATATGAGGTTTAGATTAAGTAGTCTATTCGTTGTTTTGTTTTGAAATCGGCACGGATGCTAGCTTTGCTAGAACTTCATTGCCTTGAGAAGAAAAAAAGGATGTGAACTCAATCCTCATCTGTGTTGTCGCAAAACCTGCACCTCGCAACATTGCTTGAGCCAACCCTAGATGCTTGTTACGACGTCCGTAGGCCGTTACAAGACTTATAACTACTCGTATAAGACGCCTACCCTGACGCAGATCCAACCAACTAATCCAACAAAAGCTCGCGTAAAACCACCTGGCTCTGTGCAAATTTGAACATGCTGGTTTACTTACATCTCTCCTTCCGATATTCTCTTGAACGCAGATGCAGGTACAGCAAGTACTTCTGCCTGAAAGACCATCGTGTATTTTCATTTCCCCAATGAGTGAAATAAATTCGCTCTTAGTCGCATTCCATCTTCTTCTTGGATCCATCTGTGAACCAGGTCAGGCTTTGAAATACGTAGGTAGGCAATATCTTATCTCTGACCGTTCGAAGGATCTCTTCTTCGTATGTTATCTCCTTAAGGATCACGGTGTGACCCCTGTCGTAATTTTTACCTTGTCACACCCTCTACTGTTTTAGCAGATAAGCTCTCGTCTTCCTTTCAAGCTCGAGATGCAGTTTTGAAAAGAACAGAACAAAGGTACGCACATATTATCCGCATTATAACATTAGACCACAAATTCTTTAAAAATATATAACTTGAACTTTTTCAGTAAAACATACCTTGTGGAAACCTACAGCCATGATGGGTGTGACGTTCATTAAACATGTGCATAAACACGAACCATATCCCTTTTCGAGAGTAGAAAAAAATAATAGCAAAACTACAATATCTCGACACAAACTCACATATTTTATTTCATTAATATTGTTTTAGTTCTTAGCTTACGTGTTCAAATAAGATAATAATTTGTACTTAGTTCATTCTTTTCTTAGCTTAATTGATAAAATTGCATAGTAACATACAAAGTAGTGTGTAGTGCAAACATCTCAAACATGGTCTACAGTCGGAACAAGCTGTGCAGGTAGTATTGATAATACTAGATTACTCTGAAAACATCATTAAAATTGTATTAAATACAAATTGTTTCGTATAGTCTACTGCCAATTATGAAGTCAAATTAGGAAAATAATAACACCATTCGAGTCTTATCAATACTACCTTTTACTTTTCATCGCGTTCCTATGTTTCTTCATTTCATCTTCTTATTCGAGTTCAAAAGTTTCCTTAATATTGTAACCAGTAATAATTTAAAAAAACCTTAAATGTTATTGGTTTTAGAATACTATCAAGAAAATGTTTCCAAATTGTCGTAAATTAAGCCATCCAACGTTTGCTGTTGTAAGGAGCAATGGAAGAAATGTTTTTTAAGAACTCTCCAAGTAGTTATTTTTAGAAACTATACCAGATATTAGTCCAAGATCTCTCACTCTATAATTTTGGACTGCGCCTGGGGTTCCGTCGGATATCCAAAATTGCACATATTTTACGTTTAACTGAAAAAATAATGCAAAGTTTGCATAATGATGACAGCATCTGAACGAAAATTGAGATGACAAATAATACAAGCACGATACTTTCCTTACAAAAATTTAGATAAGAATCAAAACCTAAATACTATGTTAAGCTTCGAATCGGATGTAAAATACCTTAGAGTCACACTTGACGCGAAGCTAACACGGAATCTTCATTTGGAGAGAAAACTGAAAAAGACATATCCTATGATCAGTGCCGCAAGGCCGTTGGTAAAACCTAGAGAATGAAACCAAAGGTGGTCATGTGGTTATACACCGCATTTGTGAGACCAATGTTAGCCTATGGAGCTGTTGTCTGGAGCCGAAAAGTCCAACAGACGACAGCTGAACAAAAGCTCAGCCAGGTACAAAGGATTGCCTGCCTAAGAATAACTGAAGCTATACGTACGACAGTCACCATAGAAACGAAGGTCATTCTATGTCTGCCAGCTTTGGATATTTATCTAAGAGAAATGACTGCGACTACTATGCGTCGCCTCAAAAATACTGGTATTATACTAAACGTAGGAAATGGAGAAGTTAGGAGTCGCCTGTGGAATGGGGTCATTAGGAAGATGGCCCTTTTGCAGGTACTGCAGTATTTGTTCCAAGTTTGTGTTTGACATACCCGACACTGTACTTATCAAGAATGAAGATACCGCCAGCAAATGTGTAATCAACATTTTCACAGACGCATTAAAAATGAAGGATAGTAGACAATCACTACTTACTTAATCATAAGATAACAACTAGATCAGCATGAGAATACCATCAAACAGCTTCAACTTTATTATTATTAAACAGTGGTAGTGGCTTCAATCGACAACAGCATATCTGTATGCTGGGTAAGAGTGCATCGGGTCTCAATATTTTTGTATGTTTTCGTTGTCAGCATTTGTTGAAATTATAAATGTGGACACCCATAAAGAGTTTAGAAAAAGATGGGATGAAACAAATAGTTGTAAATTTGCTACGGAGTTCCTAGAGTACCCCTGCAAGAATACAACCAAAAAGTACCTGGCCATGTCTACGATAAATCTTCGCCTGGTGACAGGAATTCAAACTGAACAGGGTCGGTTAACGAAGCACCTGAGGTCAATTCTTATTCCTATTCTTCTCTTGAATCGATGTTGGGAGAACGATGACCTTCATGGCCTACATTGGAGAGCCCCCCCTGAGCACCTTCACCGCCTTTTTCTCCTTGTTAGGTTGGTTGACGGCCCAGGTGGATTGATCTCCTAATAGGAGGAAGTACAAGGGGTCCAATGGGGCCTAAGTGATGTAGCCTTTAAGCTACCCTCCCCATAATCCCAGATTCCAGAATCGCACGTCAAAGGCTTCCGTGTATGCTCCTGCAGAAAACCAATTCTGATAATTATTTGATCTGTATTTTTATCATACTAATTCCTTCCTCACATGAATTAATTTCATTCACTGCCACAAAAAAAATCCAAAAAGTTTTCCACGCAACAGATCCTTCACGATCCTCCACATTTTCCTTATTTCATGCCTACAATGAACTGGCATACTTCCTAACTTTTATTCCGGAATTGAATAATTATATGTACAAATGTTAGAAATCCAAATGGCAGCTTCAAATTTGGCATGTACTAGTTTCTATTCGCCTTGTAAAATTGAAACTAAAAATAATCTCGTTTGTTGCCAAAAAAGGTGTATTATGTCCAGCCTCATTTAAATGCCAGATGCATAATCAAAATAATGTGGTGAAGAAAATGATTAAGATACTTACTGTGCCAAAACAGCAAAAAAGTATACGTTGCACTCCTTGGTTTCGGTTACCTGCACACTTAATCTGTTATATCGGCTTGTAGTCACGAATACTGTATGATCTTTATCAAAAAATTCAATCGAAATTGTTTTAAATCACGGGTGTTAAGAAAATTCAAAGTACCCATAATGATATGCCTTTTTATCAGTAAGTACGTGTGGCAGATTTGTACAGAAATACTCGTTTATAATTTGTACCGAATAGCTAAATTACATAGTACTTATTTTTTATTGAAATTATAAATTATACATGAAGTTTGCCTTCCTTGCAGCGAAAACTTCTAAATGAGTAGGTGCTCAAGTAAAACATACATTGTACAAGGTATTTAAAAAAAATAACCCAAATCGGAAATGGGAGTTAACGAATACTATTTTAGGAGAAATGTTTTCTCTATATTTAATATACCGGGTGAATTTTTAAGTTAGTTGAATAATATTTAACAGTGCATTCTACTTACATAACTTCAAGCCAGAGAAAAATAAAAAACTTATATGTGCCTGTAGTTAACACGACAATAGACCATTTTTAAACAACTAAAACCCTCAATAGCTTTTATAGTTTTATGAGAAAAAAAAATATTAATTTTTTTTATACTAAATACACTTTCTCATAGGGTCACACGTTTCTTAGGAGTACATATATGTGGTTCTATGCAACAGATCTTCAGTAGATTTTAGTTGTATTTCACTCTTTTTTATACTTTCACATTAGGCCCGTTTACACGCACGGTGTTTTTCAGTTTTGGAGCATAATAAAATCGTAAACGCCAAATGTGTGCGTTTATACCCTGCAAGACAATTTACTTTAACATTTACACCCTTACTATTGCATATTTTCTATCAAATGACATTTTTCATTTCGCGTTTATTAGTTTTTACTAAAATATAAAAAATAATGCTCTGGTCGAAGAATAATTTAGAAAAATCGAAGTATGCTTATGCTATGCTATGCTTATGGAAAATTAAAAGTAACGATTACAAAAATTAAAAAAATCGGGAATATGAGAAATTAATAAACAAAGATTTAAGCCCGTTTACAAAAAGTAGAAAATTTTAAATCTTAATAAGATTGAGCCCAGTTGCCAAGAACCGTAAAATTGCTATTAATTGTTCTTCTGCACTTATGCATTTTCTAATTATTGTGTTCTGTTTTGATATACACGGTTGAAAAACGGTGACGGTCCATCTGCCGTTACAAGAGAGCGACAAAGTAAAGTATAGAAATCCGTGCGATAGACAAGGATGGCTATAGGAAGACGTTTTATAAATTAGAATAACTTCTGAGCAGTCACTCCCCCTTTTATTTGTTTTCAATGGCGAAACAGCGGTGATTATTTAGAACGTGTCATCCTATGCATATTCTAATTCTCGTGTAACATCTTGCGAACGGTTTCTTTGCTGACGATTAACTCGTCAGACAACGCACGAATGCTTAGGCGCCGGTCATACGTGATCAGTGCACGCAAACGGTCAACATTCGCGTCAGTACGAG
>JALDAQ010000080.1:0-42000 GCA_025584915.1 Monochamus saltuarius
GAAAAAATGCAGACTGGATTCATTAATAAAGGAACAGGTCATACTGTTGATCTGCCCCTTCGATAATTGATAAAAATACAAATGTGAATTTTTAATAAAAGAACGGGTCATACTGCTGATCTGTACCTTCGATAATTGAAAAAATACAGACTGGAATCATTAATAAAATAACAGGTCATACTGCTGATCTGCATCTTCGATAATTGAAAAAATACAGACTGGAATCATTAATAAAATAACAGGTCATACTGCTCATCTGCACCTTCGATAATTGAAAAAATACAGACGGGAATCATTAATAAAAGAACAGGTCATACTGTTGATCTGCCCCTTCGATAGAATAGGTCATACTGCTGATCTGCACCTTCGATAATTGAAAAATTACAGACGGGAATCATTAATAAAAGAACAGGTCATACTGTTGATCTGCCCCTTCGATAGAATAGGTCATACTGCTGATCTGCACCTTCGATAATTGATAAAGATACAAATATGAATCGTTAATAAAGAACAGGTCATTCTGCTGATCTGCACCTTTGATAAATGAAAAAATACAACATAATTCCATAATTCATTTCAAGCTTGCTACTCATCTGCCAAAAATGGAAAAATAAATTTCCGAAAAATAAAATTTCGTGCACGAAGTATTTTAAAACAAAGTGATAGTGAAAAAGTGGGAAAAAAGCAATTTGTGTCGCTAGTACTTCAGTAATCTGTGTGTGTCGCGCAGAGCTATTCAAACTTAACAAGTGTTCCTCACAGATCGTTGGACGAGAAAAAAGTGTTCCTGTCGATCCAGAGTAGCGACATTCTGCAGTCAACGTGGGATGTACACGTGAAGGAGTCCTCGGAAATTGTTTTCTATTAGGACCTAATCAAGCTAATAATGTAAGTACTTTTAATTGCATATGTAGTCATATATGAATTTGCATTTACACATCTATTTCGAATCCTCGCACATAAATAATTTCATATTTCTATCTATATGTACTATCTTAAAATTTTAAATATCTGAACTCTAGATTTTCATTGATGTTGTTTCTTGGTCTGGTGATAGGTCAATTTCAAGTAGAAAAACCAATTTTTTACATATTGCCTATGTTTCGGCTTATATTTAAGCCATCTTCAGGGCTCTAGAAATGCAAATGCGTTACATAAATAATATAACATTACAATAAATTAAAACAAAACACATTGAAAATTACACATTAAAAATAGAATTTACACTTAGTAATATTTATTTTATTCTATTTTCAAATTAAATAAATAGATTCAATTTTCAAGTATCATCTACAAACAGAAAAATTGCGTTGTTTGTAATATATTGTTAGATTATTAGAATAGTTAAAATAGTCGTGTTTTCACAATAGGAACCCTCATCCTGCTTGATAACCATTAAGCTATTTGGACAACAGGAAAATAGTCTAATTAATACCATCTTTTAAAATTTTCATTTTAATTCTCGATGGATGCATTATACATTTCATGCATTGTAATCGTATGCCTGCCTTCATACTGCGTTTTTACACAAATAAGCAAATCCTACAATTACAATATTGCAATATAAATTTAAAATATTTTCCATACATAACATCTTGAAGTCACTTCTGTTGCATTATATAAAATGTGTCTTCACCATTTGGGTTTTTCGTTTGACATATGCAATCCTAACAAAACTGATTTATTAGTTTGCACTTAATGATCATTGGTTAACTGATTTAGTAAATTAATATGTAAAGAAAACACTTGTTCATTTGGATACATATAGGGGACATTATATCCGTAAGTGTTTTCATCACTGAGACTTTATTAGTTTTTCAGTTATAAATAACTTTTTGAATATAGCTATAATTTCAGGAAGCGCTATTAAATGCAGATATTACAATTGCTCTCAACCCGTATAAATGTCTATGATCTGGGAGCTTCCCGTTTCAGTGGGGTGCAAAAGTAGCTCGCCTCCTCGTGGTGCACCCTGGATTACGCTAAAGAGCTAATACAAATACTTCATCTTAATCTAATCTCGGCCCATACCAACTTCATCGTGACATAATTTCAAAACACCATTTCATCTTTACCTACTCTCAACATATAATTTTCACTTTGACAGCCTCAATACACACACACACACACACACACACACACACCAGTAAAACATCTATTTGACTTTTACCTACTCTCAACACACATACAAACATCTATTTGACTTTTACCTACTCTCAATACAAACACACACACTTCTATACTTTACCTACTCTCAACACACACACACTTCTATACTTTGACACCTATCATCGTGTTTGTAGCTTGTCTAGGCTCGCATCGAGAAAGACAGTCCTGGCGAACTCAGCTTCGTTAGGATGCTGCCGGTGATACGACTTTGACTCTTTTCTAACTACAACACACTATTTCACCTTACTTACTCTCAACACACACACACTTCTATACTTTGACACCTATCATCGTGTTTGTAGCTTGTCTAGGCTCGCATCGAGAAAGACAGTCCTGGCGAACTCAGCTTCGTTAGGATGCTGCCGGTGATACGACTTTGACTCTTTTCTAACTACAACACACTATTTCACCTTACTTACTCTCAACACACACACACACACACACTCATCGTGTTTGTAGCTTGTCTAGGCTCGCATCGAGAAAGACAGTCCTGGCGAACTCAGCTTCGTTAGGATGCTGCCGGTGATACGACTTTGACTCTTTTCTAACTACAACACACTATTTCACCTTACTTACTCTCAACACACACACACACACTTCTATACTTTGACACCTATCATCGTGTTTGTAGCTTGTCTAGGCTCGCATCGAGAAAGACAGTCCTGGCGAACTCAGCTTCGTTAGGATGCTGCCGGTGATACGACTTTGACTCTTTTCTAACTACAACACACTATTTCACCTTACTTACTCTCAACACACACACACACACTTCTATACTTTGACACCTATCATCGTGTTTGTAGCTTGTCTAGGCTCGCATCGAGAAAGACAGTCCTGGCGAACTCAGCTTCGTTAGGATGCTGCCGGTGATACGACTTTGACTCTTTTCTAACTACAACACACTATTTCACCTTACTTACTCTCAACACACACACACACACTTCTATACTTTGACACCTATCATCGTGTTCCATTTGTCTAGTACACATCAATTTAACCTTTACCTATCTTCAACACACACATTTACCTTAACCTATCATTGTGTTTGTAGCTCATCTACTCGTATATCTCATCTGTCTCGTCTCATCTCATCAATACGAACATACTTCTTTAGACCATTTTATAACTATAGCACACATCAATTTGATTTTTACCTGCCCTCATCATGTACACATTTCACAGGTGGATTAGGCCTATTGGGGATACCACCATAAAAAAAACGCGCCGTGTACTCTACCGCAAGGTGGTGTGGAAATGAGTACATAATATGGTATTTTAAATACATCAAAGTGTACAAATTTTATCAACGAATGGAGTGAATGACATCGCTGATTTGCTATGGTTGAATGTATAAAGAGAGGGATGATGCTATGAATCTTTAATAAAAGAACGGGTCATACTGTTGATCTGCACCTTCGACAATTGAAAAAATACAGACTGGAATCATTAATAAAATAACAGGTCATACTGCTGATCTGCACCTTCGATAATTGAAAAAATACAGAGTGGAATCATTAATAAAATAACAGGTCATACTGCTGATCTGCACCTTCGATAATTGAAAAAATGCAGACTGGAATCATTAATAAAAGAACGGGTCATACTGCTGATCTGCATCTTCGATAATTGAAAAAATGCAGACTGGATTCATTAATAAAGGAACAGGTCATACTGTTGATCTGCCCCTTCGATAATTGATAAAAATACAAATGTGAATATTTAATAAAAGAACGGGTCATACTGCTGATCTGTACCTTCGATAATTGAAAAAATACAGACTGGAATCATTAGTAAAATAACAGGTCATACTGATCTGCATCTTCGATAATTGAAAAAATACAGACTGGAATCATTAATAAAATAACAGGTCATACTGCTGATCTGCACCTTCGATAATTGATAAAGATACAAATATGAATCGTTAATAAAGAACAGGTCATTCTGCTGATCTGCACCTTTGATAAATGAAAAAATACAACATAATTCCATAATTCATTTCAAGCTTCCTACTCATCTGCCAAAAATGGAAAAATAAATTTCCGAAAAATAAAATTTCGTGCACGAAGTATTTTAAAACAAAGTGATAGTGAAAAAGTGGGAAAAAGGGCAATTTGTGTCGCTAGTACTTCAGTAATCTGTGTGTGTCGCGCAGAGCTATTCAAACTTAACAAGTGTTCCTCACAGATCGTTGGACGAGAAAAAAGTGTTCCTGTCGATCCAGAGTAGCGACATTCTGCAGTCAACGTGGGATGTACACGTGAAGGAGTCCTCGGAAATTGTTTTCTATTAGGACCTAATCAAGCTAATAATGTAAGTACTTTTAATTGCATATGTAGTCATATATGAATTTGCATTTACACATCTATTTCGAATCCTCGCACATAAATAATTTCGTATTTCTATCTATATGTACTATCTTAAAATTTTAAATATCTGAACTCTAGATTTTCATTGATGTTGTTTCTTGGTCTGGTGATAGGTCAATTTCAAGTAGAAAAACCAATTTTTTACATATTGCCTATGTTTCGGCTTATATTTAAGCCATCTTCAGAGCTCTAGAAATGCAAATGCGTTACATAAATAATATAACATTACAATAAATTAAAACAAAACACATTGAAAATTACACATTAAAAATACAATTTACACTTAGTAATATTTATTTCTATCTATTTTCAAATTAAATAAATAGATTCAATTTTCAAGTATCATCTACAAACAGAAAAATTGCGTTGTTTGTAATATATTGTTAGATTATTAGAATAGTTAAGAATTAAAATAGAGAGCAGTCGTGTTTTCACAATAGGAACCCTCATCCTGCTTGATAACCATTAAGCTATTTGGACAACAGGAAAATAGTCTAATTAATACCATCTTTTAAAATTTTCATTTTAATTCTCGATGGATGCATTATACATTTCATGCATTGTATTCGTATGCCTGTCTTCATACTGCGTTTTTACACAAATAAGCAAATCCTACAATTACAATATTGCAATATAAATTTAAAATATTTTCCATACATAACATCTTGAATCACTTCTGTTGCATTATATAAAATGTGTCTTCACCATTTGGGTTTTTCGTTTGACATATGCAATCCTAACAAAACTGATTTATTAGTTTGCACTTAATGATCATTGGTTAACTGATTTAGTAAATTAATATGTAAAGAAAACACTTGTTCATTTGGATACATATAGGGGACATTATATCCGTAAGTGTTTTCATCACTGAGACTTTATTAGTTTTCAGTTATAAATAACTTTTGAATATAGCTATAATTTCAGGAAGCGCTATTAAATGCAGATATTACAATTGCTCTCAACCCGTATAAATGTCTATGATCTGGGAGCTTCCCGTTTCAGTGGGGTGCAAAAGTAGCTCGCCTCCTCGTGGTGCACCCTGGATTACGCTAAAGAGCTAATACAAATACTTCATCTTAATCTAATCTCGGCCCATACCAACTTCATCGTGACATAATTTCAAAACACCATTTCATCTTTACCTACTCTCAACATATAATTTTCACTTTGACAGCCTCAATACACACACACACACTTGACCTGTTGTCACAGCACACATCTATTTGACCTTTACGTACTCTCAACACACATACAAACATCTATTTGACTTTTACCTACTCTCAATACAAACACACACACTTCTATACTTTGACACCTATCATCGTGTTTGTAGCTTGTCTAGGCTCGCATCGAGAAAGACAGTCCTGGCGAACTCAGCTTCGTTAGGATGCTGCCGGTGATACGACTTTGACTCTTTTCTAACTACAACACACTATTTCACCTTACTTACTCTCAACACACACACACACACACTTCTATACTTTGACACCTATCATCGTGTTTGTAGCTTGTCTAGGCTCGCATCGAGAAAGACAGTCCTGGCGAACTCAGCTTCGTTAGGATGCTGCCGGTGATACGACTTTGACTCTTTTCTAACTACAACACACTATTTCACCTTACTTACTCTCAACACACACACACACACTTCTATACTTTGACACCTATCATCGTGTTTGTAGCTTGTCTAGGCTCGCATCGAGAAAGACAGTCCTGGCGAACTCAGCTTCGTTAGGATGCTGCCGGTGATACGACTTTGACTCTTTTCTAACTACAACACACTATTTCACCTTACTTACTCTCACACACCCTCACACTTCTATACTTTGACACCTATCATCGTGTTTGTAGCTTGTCTAGGCTCGCATCGAGAAAGACAGTCCTGGCGAACTCAGCTTCGTTAGGATGCTGCCGGTGATACGACTTTGACTCTTTTCTAACTACAACACACTATTTCACCTTACTTACTCTCAACACACACACACACACACACACCTATCATCGTGTTTGTAGCTTGTCTAGGCTCGCATCGAGAAAGACAGTCCTGGCGAACTCAGCTTCGTTAGGATGCTGCCGGTGATACGACTTTGACTCTTTTCTAACTACAACACACTATTTCACCTTACTTACTCTCAACACACACACACACACACTTCTATACTTTGACACCTATCATCGTGATACGGCTTTGCCTCTTTCCCAACTACAACACACTCTATTTGAACTTTACCTACTCTCAACACACACTTCTATACTTTGACACCTATCATCGTGATACGACTTTGACTCCTTCCCAACTACAACACACTCTATTTGACCTTTACCTACTCTCAACACACACACTTCTATACTTTGACACCTATCATCGTGTTTGTAGCTTGTCTAGGCTCGCATCGAGAAAGACAGTCCTGGCGAACTCAGCTTCGTTAGGATGCTGCCGGTGATACGACTTTGACTCTTTTCTAACTACAACACACTATTTCACCTTACTTACTCTCAACACACACACACACTTCTATACTTTGACACCTATCATCGTGATACGGCTTTGCCTCTTTCCCAACTACAACACACTCTATTTGAACTTTACCTACTCTCAACACACACTTCTATACTTTGACACCTATCATCGTGATACGACTTTGACTTCTTCCCAACTACAACACACTCTATTTGACCTTTACCTACTCTCAACACACACACTTCTATACATTGACACCTATCATCGTGTTTCATTTGTCTAGTAAACATCAATTTAACCTTTAACTATCTTCAACACAAACACATTGACCTTAACCTATCATTGTGTTTTTATCACATCTACTCGTATATCTAATCTGTCTCGACACATCTCATAAATACAAACATACTTCTTTATACAAATTTATAAATATAGCACACATCAATTTGATTTTACCTGCCCTCATCATGTACACATTTCACAGGTGGATTAGGCCTATTGGGATACCACCATAAAAACGCGCCGTGTACTCTACCGCAAGGTGGTGTGGAAATGAGTACATAATATGGTATTTTAAATACATCAAAGTGTACAAATTTTATCAACGAATGGAGTGAATGACATCGCTGATTTGCTATGGTTGAATGTATAAAGAGAGGGATGATGCTATGAATCTTTAATAAAAGAACGGGTCATACTGTTGATCTGCACCTTCGATAATTGAAAAATACAGACTGGAATCATTAATAAAATAACAGGTCATACTGCTGATCTGCACCTTCGATAATTGAAAAATACAGAGCGGAATCATTAATAAAATAACAGGTCATACTGCTGATCTGCACCTTCGATAATTGAAAAATGCAGACTGGAATCATTAATAAAAGAACGGTCATACTGCTGATCTGCATCTTCGATAATTGAAAAATGCAGACTGGATTCATTAATAAAGGAAAATGTCAAACTGTATATCTGCCCCTTCTATAATTGATAAAAAAAAAAATATGAATATTTAATAAAAGAACGGTCATACTGCTGATCTGCATCTTCGATAATTGAAAAAATACAGACTGGAATCATTAGTAAAATAACAGGTCATACTGCTGATCTGCATCTTCGATAATTGAAAAAATACAGACTGGAATCATTAATAAAATAACAGGTCATACTGCTGATCTGCACCTTCGATAATTGATAAAGATTCAAATATGAATTGTTAATAAAGAACAGGTCATTCTGCTGATCTGCACCTTTGATAAATGAAATAATACAACATAATTCCATAATTCATTTCAAGCTTCCTACTCATCTGCCAAAAATGGAAAAATAAATTTCCGAAAAATAAAATTTCGTGCACGAAGTATTTTAAAACAAAGTGATAGTGAAAAAGTGGGAAAAAGGGCAATTTGTGTCGCTAGTACTTCAGTAATCTGTGTGTGTCGCGCAGAGCTATTCAAACTTAACAAGTGTTCCTCACAGATCGTTGGACGAGAAAAAAGTGTTCCTGTCGATCCAGAGTAGCGACATTCTGCAGTCAACGTGGGATGTACACGTGAAGGAGTCCTCGGAAATTGTTTTCTATTAGGAACTAATCAAGCTAATAATGTAAGTACTTTTAATTGCATATGTAGTCATATATGAATTTGCATTTACACATCTATTTCGAATCCTCGCACATAAATAATTTCGTATTTCTATCTATATGTACTATCTTAAAATTTTAAATATCTGAACTCTAGATTTTCATTGATGTTGTTTCTGGTCTGGTGATAGGTCAATTTCAAGTAGAAAACCAACTTTTTACATATTGCCTATGTTTCGGCTTATATTTAAGCCATCTTCAGGGCTCTAGAAATGCAAATGCGTTACATAAATAATATAACATTACAATAAATTAAAACAAAACACATTGAAAATTACACATTAAAAATACAATTTACACTTAGTAATATTTATTTTATTCTATTTTCAAATTAAATAAATAGATTCAATTTTCAAGTATCATCTACAAACAGAAAAATTGCGTTGTTTGTAATATATTGTTAGATTATTAGAATAGTTAAGAATTAAAATAGAGAGCAGTCGTGTTTTCACAATAGGAACCTCATCCTGCTTGATAACCATTAAGCTATTTGGACAACAGGAAAATAGTCTAATTAATACCAT
This sequence comes from Monochamus saltuarius, assembly GCA_025584915.1. Taxonomy (NCBI): domain Eukaryota; kingdom Metazoa; phylum Arthropoda; class Insecta; order Coleoptera; family Cerambycidae; genus Monochamus; species Monochamus saltuarius. The sequence continues at coordinate 9,160 of JALDAQ010000080.1, forward strand.
CTTTTAAAATTTTCATTTTAATTCTCGATGGATGCATTATACATTTCATGCATTGTATTCGTATGCCTGTCTTCATACTGCGTTTTTACACAAATAAGCAAATCCTACAATTACAATATTGCAATATAAATTTAAAATATTTTCCATACATAACATCTTGAATCACTTCTGTTGCATTATATAAAATGTGTCTTCACCATTTGGGTTTTTTCGTTTGACATATGCAATCCTAACAAAACTGATTTATTAGTTTGCACTTAATGATCATTGGTTAACTGATTTAGTAAATTAATATGTAAAGAAAACACTTGTTCATTTGGATACATATAGGGGACATTATATCCGTAAGTGTTTTCATCACTGAGACTTTATTAGTTTTTCAGTTATAAATAACTTTTGAATATAGCTATAATTTCAGGAAGCGCTATTAAATGCAGATATTACGATTGCTCTCAACCCGTATAAATGTCTATGATCTGGGAGCTTCCTGTTTCAGTGGGGTGCAAAAGTAGCTCGCCTCCTCGTGGTGCACCCTGGATTACGCTAAAGAGCTAATACAAATACTTCATCTTAATCTAATCTCGGCCCATACCAACTTCATCGTGACATAATTTCAAAACACCATTTCATCTTTACCTACTCTCAACATATAATTTTCACTTTGACAGCCTCAATACACACACACACACACACACCAGTACCTTGACCTTTACGTTGTCAACACACATCTATTTGACCTTTACGTACTCTCAACACACAGACAAACATCTATTTGACTTTACCTACTCTCAATACAAACACACACACTTCTATACTTTGACACCTATCATCGTGTTTGTAGCTTGTCTAGGCTCGCATCGAGAAAGACAGTCCTGGCGAACTCAGCTTCGTTAGGATGCTGCCGGTGATACGACTTTGACTCTTTCTAACTACAACACACTATTTCACCTTACTTACTCTCAACACACACACTTCTATACTTTGACACCTATCATCGTGTTTGTAGCTTGTCTAGGCTCGCATCGAGAAAGACAGTCCTGGCGAACTCAGCTTCGTTAGGATGCTGCCGGTGATACGACTTTGACTCTTTTCTAACTACAACACACTATTTCACCTTACTTACTCTCAACACACACACACACTTCTATACTTTGACACCTATCATCGTGTTTGTAGCTTGTCTAGGCTCGCATCGAGAAAGACAGTCCTGGCGAACTCAGCTTCGTTAGGATGCTGCCGGTGATACGACTTTGACTCTTTTCTAACTACAACACACTATTTCACCTTACTTACTCTCAACACACACACACACACTTCTATACTTTGACACCTATCATCGTGTTTGTAGCTTGTCTAGGCTCGCATCGAGAAAGACAGTCCTGGCGAACTCAGCTTCGTTAGGATGCTGCCGGTGATACGACTTTGACTCTTTTCTAACTACAACACACTATTTCACCTTACTTACTCTCAACACACACACACACAACTATACTTTGACACCTATCATCGTGTTTGTAGCTTGTCTAGGCTCGCATCGAGAAAGACAGTCCTGGCGAACTCAGCTTCGTTAGGATGCTGCCGGTGATACGACTTTGACTCTTTTCTAACTGCAACACACTATTTCACCTTACTCTCAACACACACACACACACTTCTATACTTTGACACCTATCATCGTGATACGGCTTTGCCTCTTTCCCAACTACAACACACTCTATTTGAACTTTACCTACTCTCAACACACACTTCTATACTTTGACACCTATCATCGTGATACGACTTTGACTTCTTCCCAACTACAACACACTCTATTTGACCTTTACCTACTCTCAACACACACACTTCTATACATTGACACCTATCATCGTGTTTCATTTGTCTAGTACACATCAATTTAACCTTTACCTATCTTCAACACACACACATTTACCTTAACCTATCATTGTGTTTGTAGCTCATCTACTCGTATATCTCATCTGTCTCGTCTCATCTCATCAATACAAACATACTTCTTTAGACCATTTTATAACTATAGCACACATCAATTTGATTTTTACCTTCATCATGTACACATTTCACAGGTGGATTAGGCCTATTGGGGATACCACCATAAAAAAAACGCGCCGTGTACTCTACCGCAAGGTGGTGTGGAAATGAGTACATAATATGGTATTTTAAATACATCAAAGTGTACAAATTTTATCAACGAATGGAGTGAATGACATCGCTGATTTGCTATGGTTGAATGTATAAAGAGAGGGATGATGCTATGAATCTTTAATAAAAGAACGGGTCATACTGTTGATCTGCACCTTCGACAATTGAAAAAATACAGACTGGAATCATTAATAAAATAACAGGTCATACTGCTGATCTGCACCTTCGATAATTGAAAAAATACAGACTGGAATCATTAATAAAATAACAGGTCATACTGCTGATCTGCACCTTCGATAATTGAAAAATGCAGACTGGAATCATTAATAAAAGAACGGGTCATACTGCTTGATCTGCATCTTCGATAATTGAAAAATGCAGACTGGATTCATTAATAAAGGAACAGGTCATACTGTTGATCTGCCCTTCGATAATTGATAAAAATACAAATGTGAATATTTAATAAAAGAACAGGTCATACTGCTGATCTGTACCTTCGATAATTGAAAAATACAGACTGGAATCATTAATAAAATAACAGGTCATACTGCTGATCTGCACTTCGATAATTGAAAAAATACAGACTGGAATCATTAATAAAATAACAGGTCATACTGCTGATCTGCACCTTCGATAATTGATAAAGATACAAATATGAATCGTTAATAAAGAACAGGTCATTCTGCTGATCTGCACCTTTGATAAATGAAAAAATACAACATAATTCCATAATTCATTTCAAGCTTCCTACTCATCTGCCAAAATGGAAAAATAAATTTCCGAAAAATAAAATTTCGTGCACGAAGTATTTTAAAACAAAGTGATAGTGAAAAAGTGGGAAAAAGGGCAATTTGTGTCGCTAGTACTTCAGTAATCTGTGTGTGTCGCGCAGAGCTATTCAAACTTAACAAGTGTTCCTCACAGATCGTTGGACGAGAAAAAAGTGTTCCTGTCGATCCAGAGTAGCGACATTCTGCAGTCAACGTGGGATGTACACGTGAAGGAGTCCTCGGAAATTGTTTTCTATTAGGACCTAATCAAGCTAATAATGTAAGTACTTTTAATTGCATATGTAGTCATATATGAATTTGCATTTACACATCTATTTCGAATCCTCGCACATAAATAATTTCGTATTTCTATCTATATGTACTATCTTAAAATTTTAAATATCTGAACTCTAGATTTTCATTGATGTTGTTTACTGGTCTGGTGATAGGTCAATTTCAAGTAGAAAAACCAATTTTTTACATATTGCCTATGTTTCGGCTTATATTTAAGCCATCTTCAGGGCTCTAGAAATGCAAATGCGTTACATAAATAATATAACATTACAATAAATTAAAACAAAACACATTGAAAATTACACATTAAAAATACAATTTACACTTAGTAATATTTATTTTATTCTATTTTCAAATTAAATAAATAGATTCAATTTTCAAGTATCATCTACAAACAGAAAAATTGCGTTGTTTGTAATATATTGTTAGATTATTAGAATAGTTAAGAATTAAAATAGAGAGCAGTCGTGTTTTCACAATAGGAACCCTCATCCTGCTTGATAACCATTAAGCTATTTGGACAACAGGAAAATAGTCTAATTAATACCATCTTTTAAAATTTTCATTTTAATTCTCGATGGATGCATTATACATTTCATGCATTGTATTCGTATGCCTGTCTTCATACTGCGTTTTTTACACAAATAAGCAAATCCTACAATTACAATATTGCAATATAAATTTAAAATATTTTCCATACATAACATCTTGAATCACTTCTGTTGCATTATATAAAATGTGTCTTCACCATTTGGGTTTTTTCGTTTGACATATGCAATCCTAACAAAACTGATTTATTAGTTTGCACTTAATGATCATTGGTTAACTGATTTAGTAAATTAATATGTAAAGAAAACACTTGTTCATTTGGATACATATAGGGGACATTATATCCGTAAGTGTTTTCATCACTGAGACTTTATTAGTTTTTCAGTTATAAATAACTTTTTGAATATAGCTATAATTTCAGGAAGCGCTATTAAATGCAGATATTACAATTGCTCTCAACCCGTATAAATGTCTATGATCTGGGAGCTTCCTGTTTCAGTGGGGTGCAAAAGTAGCTCGCCTCCTCGTGGTGCACCCTGGATTACGCTAAAGAGCTAATACAAATACTTCATCTTAATCTAATCTCGGCCCATACCAACTTCATTGTGACATAATTTCAAAACACCATTTCATCTTTGACACCTATCATCGTGTTTTCACTTTGTCTAGGCTCGCATCGAGAAAGACAGTCCTGGCGAACTCAGCTTCGTTAGGATGCTGCCGGTGATACGACTTTGACTCTTTTCTAACTACAACAAACTATTTCACCTTACTTACTCTCAACCCACACACACACACACACTTCTATACTTTGACACCTATCATCGTGTTTGTAGCTTGTCTAGGCTCGCATCGAGAAAGACAGTCCTGGCGAACTCAGCTTCGTTAGGATGCTGCCGGTGATACGACTTTGACTCTTTCCTAACTACAACACACTATTTCACCTTACTTACTCTCAACACACACACACACTTCTATACTTTGACACCTATCATCGTGTTTGTAGCTTGTCTAGGCTCGCATCGAGAAAGACAGTCCTGGCGAACTCAGCTTCGTTAGGATGCTGCCGGTGATACGACTTTGACTCTTTTCTAACTACAACACACTATTTCACCTTACTCTCAACACACACACACACACACTTCTATACTTTGACACCTATCATCGTGTTTGTAGCTTGTCTAGGCTCGCATCGAGAAAGACAGTCCTGGCGAACTCAGCTTCGTTAGGATGCTGCCGGTGATACGACTTTGACTCTTTTCTAACTACAACACACTATTTCACCTTACTTACTCTCAACACACACACACACTTCTATACTTTGACACCTATCATCGTGTTTGTAGCTTGTCTAGGCTCGCATCGAGAAAGACAGTCCTGGCGAACTCAGCTTCGTTAGGATGCTGCCGGTGATACGACTTTGACTCTTTTCTAACTACAACACACTATTTCACCTTACTTACTCTCAACACACACACACACTTCTATACTTTGACACCTATCATCGTGATACGGCTTTGCCTCTTTCCCAACTACAACACACTCTATTTGAACTTTACCTACTCTCAACACACACTTCTATACTTTGACACCTATCATCGTGATACGACTTTGACTCCTTCCCAACTACAACACACTCTATTTGACCTTTACCTACTCTCAACACACACACTTCTATACATTGACACCTATCATCGTGTTTCATTTGTCTAGTACACATCAATTTAACCTTTACCTATCTTCAACACACACACATTTACCTTAACCTATCATTGTGTTTGTAGCTCATCTACTCGTATATCTCATCTGTCTCGTCTCATCTCATCAATACAAACATACTTCTTTAGACCATTTTATAACTATAGCACACATCAATTTGATTTTTACCTGCCCTCATCATGTACACATTTCACAGGTGGATTAGGCCTATTGGGGATACCACCGTAAAAAATACGCGCCGTGTACTCTACCGCAAGGTGGTGTGGAAATGAGTACATAATATGGTATTTTAAATACATCAAAGTGTACAAATTTTATCAACGAATGGAGTGAATGACATCGCTGATTTGCTATGGTTGAATGTATAAAGAGAGGGATGATGCTATGAATCTTTAATAAAAGAACGGGTCATACTGTTGATCTGCACCTTCGACAATTGAAAAATACAGACTGGAATCATTAATAAAATAACAGGTCATACTGCTGATCTGCACCTTCGATAATTGAAAAATACAGACTGGAATCATTAATAAAATAACAGGTCATACTGCTGATCTGCACCTTCGATAATTGAAAAAATGCAGACTGGAATCATTAATAAAAGAACGGGTCATACTGCTGATCTGCATCTTCGATAATTGAAAAAATGCAGACTGGATTCATTAATAAAGGAACAGGTCATACTGTTGATCTGCACCTTCGATATGTGATTATTTAATAAAAGAACGGGTCATACTGCTGATCTGTACCTTCGATAATTGATAAAATACAGACTTGAATCATTATTAAAATAACAGGTCATACTGCTGATCTGCATCTTCGATAATTGAAAAAATACAGACTGGAATCATTAATAAAATAACAGGTCATACTGCTGATCTGCACCTTCGATAATTGATAAAGATACAAATATGAATCGTTAATAAAGAACAGGTCATTCTGCTGATCTGCACCTTTGATAAATGAAAAAATACAACATAATTCCATAATTCATTTCAAGCTTCCTACTCATCTGCCAAAAATGGAAAAATAAATTTCCGAAAAATAAAATTTCGTGCACGAAGTATTTTAAAACAAAGTGATAGTGAAAAAGTGGGAAAAAGGGCAATTTGTGTCGCTAGTACTTCAGTAATCTGTGTGTGTCGCGCAGAGCTATTCAAACTTAACAAGTGTTCCTCACAGATCGTTGGACGAGAAAAAAGTGTTCCTGTCGATCCAGAGTAGCGACATTCTGCAGTCAACGTGGGATTTACACGAAGGAGTCCTCGGAAATTGTTTTCTATTAGGAACTAATCAAGCTAATAATGTAAGTACTTTTAATTGCATATGTAGTCATATATGAATTTGCATTTACACATCTATTTCGAATCCTCGCACATAAATAATTTCGTATTTCTATCTATATGTACTATCTTAAAATTTTAAATATCTGAACTCTAGATTTTCATTGATGTTGTTTCTGGTCTGGTGATAGGTCAATTTCAAGTAGAAAACCAATTTTTTACATATTGCCTATGTTTCGGCTTATATTTAAGCCATCTTCAGGGCTCTAGAAATGCAAATGCGTTACATAAATAATATAACATTACAATAAATTAAAACAAAACACATTGAAAATTACACATTAAAAATACAATTTACACTTAGTAATATTTATTTTATTCTATTTTCAAATTAAATAAATAGATTCAATTTTCAAGTATCATCTACAAACAGAAAAATTGCGTTGTTTGTAATATATTGTTAGATTATTAGAATAGTTAAGAATTAAAATAGAGAGCAGTCGTGTTTTCACAATAGGAACCCTCATCCTGCTTGATAACCATTAAGCTATTTGGACAACAGGAAAATAGTCTAATTAATACCATCTTTTAAAATTTTCATTTTAATTCTCGATGGATGCATTATACATTTCATGCATTGTATTCGTATGCCTGTCTTCATACTGCGTTTTTTACACAAATAAGCAAATCCTACAATTACAATATTGCAATATAAATTTAAAATATTTTCCATACATAACATCTTGAATCACTTCTGTTGCATTATATAAAATGTGTCTTCACCATTTGGGTTTTTTCGTTTGACATATGCAATCCTAACAAAACTGATTTATTAGTTTGCACTTAATGATCATTGGTTAACTGATTTAGTAAATTAATATGTAAAGAAAACACTTGTTCATTTGGATACATATAGGGGACATTATATCCGTAAGTGTTTTCATCACTGAGACTTTATTAGTTTTTCAGTTATAAATAACTTTTGAATATAGCTATAATTTCAGGAAGCGCTATTAAATGCAGATATTACAATTGCTCTCAACCCGTATAAATGTCTATGATCTGGGAGCTTCCGGTTTCAGTGGGGTGCAAAAGTAGCTCGCCTCCTCGTGGTGCACCCTGGATTACGCTAAAGAGCTAATACAAATACTTCATCTTAATCTAATCTCGGCCCATACCAACTTCATCGTGACATAATTTCAAAACACCATTTCATCTTTACCTACTCTCAACATATAATTTTCACTTTGACAGCCTCAATACACACACACACACACACACCAGTACCTTGACCTGTTGTCACAGCACACATCTATTTGACCTTTACGTACTCTCAACACACATACAAACATCTATTTGACCTTACTTACTCTCAACACACACACACACACACTTCTATACTTTGACACCTATCATCGTGTTTGTAGCTTGTCTAGGCTCGCATCGAGAAAGACAGTCCTGGCGAACTCAGCTTCGTTAGGATGCTGCCGGTGATACGACTTTGACTCTTTTCTAACTACAACACACTATTTCACCTTACTTACTCTCAACACACACACACTTCTATACTTTGACACCTATCATCGTGTTTGTAGCTTGTCTAGGCTCGCATCGAGAAAGACAGTCCTGGCGAACTCAGCTTCGTTAGGATGCTGCCGGTGATACGACTTTGACTCTTTTCTAACTACAACACACTATTTCACCTTACTTACTCTCAACACACACACACACACACACACTTCTATACTTTGACACCTATCATCGTGTTTGTAGCTTGTCTAGGCTCGCATCGAGAAAGACAGTCCTGGCGAACTCAGCTTCGTTAGGATGCTGCCGGTGATACGACTTTGACTCTTTTCTAACTACAACACACTATTTCACCTTACTTACTCTCAACACACACACACACACACTTCTATACTTTGACACCTATCATCGTGTTTGTAGCTTGTCTAGGCTCGCATCGAGAAAGACAGTCCTGGCGAACTCAGCTTCGTTAGGATGCTGCCGGTGATACGACTTTGACTCTTTTCTAACTACAACACACTATTTCACCTTACTCTCAACACACACACACACACTTCTATACTTTGACACCTATCATCGTGTTTGTAGCTTGTCTAGGCTCGCATCGAGAAAGACAGTCCTGGCGAACTCAGCTTCGTTAGGATGCTGCCGGTGATACGACTTTGACTCTTTTCTAACTACAACACACTATTTCACCTTACTTACTCTCAACACACACACACACACTTCTATACTTTGACACCTATCATCGTGATACGACTTTGACTCCTTCCCAACTACAACACACTCTATTTGACCTTTACCTACTCTCACACACACACTTCTATACATTGACACCTATCATCGTGTTTACATTTGTCTAGTACAACACACTCTATTTAACCTTTACCTATCTTCAACACACACACTTCTATACCTTAACCTATCATTGTGCATCCATCTCATCAATACAAACATACTTCTTTAGACCATTTTATAACTATAGCACACATCAATTTTGATTTTTACCTGCCCTCATCATGTACACATTTCACAGGTGGATTAGGCCTATTGGGGATACCACCATAAAAAAAACGCGCCGTGTACTCTACCGCAAGGTGGTGTGGAAATGAGTACATAATATGGTATTTTAAATACATCAAAGTGTACAAATTTTATCAACGAATGGAGTGAATGACATCGCTGATTTGCTATGGTTGAATGTATAAAGAGAGGGATGATGCTATGAATCTTTAATAAAAGAACGGGTCATACTGTTGATCTGCACCTTCGACAATTGAAAAAATACAGACTGGAATCATTAATAAAATAACAGGTCATACTGCTGATCTGCACCTTCGATAATTGAAAAAATACAGACTGGAATCATTAATAAAATAACAGGTCATACTGCTGATCTGCACCTTCGATAATTGAAAAAATGCAGACTGGAATCATTAATAAAAGAACAGGTCATACTGCTGATCTGCATCTTCGATAATTGAAAAAATGCAGACTGGAATCATTAATAAAGGAACAGGTCATACTGTTGAAAAGCCACTTCGAAAATTGATAAAAATACAAATGTGAATATTTAATAAAAGAACGGGTCATACTGCTGATCTGTACCTTCGATAATTGAAAAAATACAGACTGGAATCATTAAGTAAAATAACAGGTCATACTGCTGATCTGCATCTTCGATAATTGAAAAAATACAGACTGGAATCATTAATAAAATAACAGGTCATACTGCTGATCTGCACCTTCGATAATTGATAAAGATACAAATATGAATCGTTAATAAAGAACAGGTCATTCTGCTGATCTGCACCTTAGATAAATGAAAAAATACAACATAATTCCATAATTCATATCAAGCTTCCTACTCATCTGCCAAAAATGGAAAAATAAATTTCCGAAAAATAAAATTTCGTGCACGAAGTATTTTAAAACAAAGTGATAGTGAAAAAGTGGGAAAAGGGCAATTTGTGTCGCTAGTACTTCAGTAATCTGTGTGTGTCGCGCAGAGCTATTCAAACTTAACAAGTGTTCCTCACAGATCGTTGGACGAGAAAAAAGTGTTCCTGTCGATCCAGAGTAGCGACATTCTGCAGTCAACGTGGGATTTACACGTGAAGGAGTCCTCGGAAATTGTTTTCTATTAGGAACTAATCAAGCTAATAATGTAAGTACTTTTAATTGCATATGTAGTCATATATGAATTTGCATTTACACATCTATTTCGAATCCTCGCACATAAATAATTTCGTATTTCTATCTATATGTACTATCTTAAAATTTTAAATATCTGAACTCTAGATTTTCATTGATGTTGTTTCTTGGTCTGGTGATAGGTCAATTTCAAGTAGAAAAACCAATTTTTTACATATTGCCTATGTTTCGGCTTATATTTAAGCCATCTTCAGTTCTCTAGAAATGCAAATGCGTTACATAAATAATATAACATTACAATAAATTAAAACAAAACACATTGAAAATTACACATTAAAAATACAATTTACACTTAGTAATATTTATTTTATTCTATCTAGATTTTCAAATTAAATAAATAGATTCAATTTTCAAGTATCATCTACAAACAGAAAAATTGCGTTGTTTGTAATATATTGTTAGATTATTAGAATAGTTAAGAATTAAAATAGAGAGCAGTCGTGTTTTCACAATAGGAACCCTCATCCTGCTTGATAACCATTAAGCTATTTGGACAACAGGAAAATAGTCTAATTAATACCATCTTTTAAAATTTTCATTTTAATTCTCGATGGATGCATTATACATTTCATGCATTGTATTCGTATGCCTGTCTTCATACTGCGTTTTTACACAAATAAGCAAATCCTACAATTACAATATTGCAATATAAATTTAAAATATTTTCCATACATAACATCTTGAATCACTTCTGTTGCATTATATAAAATGTGTCTTCACCATTTGGGTTTTTCGTTTGACATATGCAATCCTAACAAAACTGATTTATTAGTTTGCACTTAATGATCATTGGTTAACTGATTTAGTAAATTAATATGTAAAGAAAACACTTGTTCATTTGGATACATATAGGGGACATTATATCCGTAAGTGTTTTCATCACTGAGACTTTATTAGTTTTCAGTTATAAATAACTTTTTGAATATAGCTATAATTTCAGGAAGCGCTATTAAATGCAGATATTACAATTGCTCTCAACCCGTATAAATGTCTATGATCTGGGAGCTTCCCGTTTCAGTGGGGTGCAAAAGTAGCTCGCCTCCTCGTGGTGCACCCTGGATTACGCTAAAGAGCTAATACAAATACTTCATCTTAATCTAATCTCGGCCCATACCAACTTCATCGTGACATAATTTCAAAACACCATTTCATCTTTACCTACTCTCAACATATAATTTTCACTTTGACAGCCTAAATACACACACACACACACACCAGTACCTTGACCTGTTGTCACAGCACACATCTATTTGACCTTTACGTACTCTCAACACACATACAAACATCTATTTGACTTTTACCTACTCTCAATACAAACACACACACTTCTATACTTTGACACCTATCATCGTGTTTGTAGCTTGTCTAGGCTCGCATCGAGAAAGACAGTCCTGGCGAACTCAGCTTCGTTAGGATGCTGCCGGTGATACGACTTTGACTCTTTTCTAACTACAACACACTATTTCACCTTACTTACTCTCAACACACACACACTTCTATACTTTGACACCTATCATCGTGTTTGTAGCTTGTCTAGGCTCGCATCGAGAAAGACAGTCCTGGCGAACTCAGCTTCGTTAGGATGCTGCCGGTGATACGACTTTGACTCTTTTCTAACTACAACACACTATTTCACCTTACTTACTCTCAACACACACACACAACAATACTTTGACACCTATCATCGTGTTTGTAGCTTGTCTAGGCTCGCATCGAGAAAGACAGTCCTGGCGAACTCAGCTTCGTTAGGATGCTGCCGGTGATACGACTTTGACTCTTTTCTAACTACAACACACTATTTCACCTTACTTACTCTCAACACACACACACACACACTTCTATACTTTGACACCTATCATCGTGTTTGTAGCTTGTCTAGGCTCGCATCGAGAAAGACAGTCCTGGCGAACTCAGCTTCGTTAGGATGCTGCCGGTGATACGACTTTGACTCTTTTCTAACTACAACACACTATTTCACCTTACTTACTCTCAACACACACACACACACACTTCTATACTTTGACACCTATCATCGTGTTTGTAGCTTGTCTAGGCTCGCATCGAGAAAGACAGTCCTGGCGAACTCAGCTTCGTTAGGATGCTGCCGGTGATACGACTTTGACTCTTTTCTAACTACAACACACTATTTCACCTTACTTACTCTCAACACACACACACACACTTCTATACTTTGACACCTATCATCGTGATACGGCTTTGCCTCTTTCCCAACTACAACACACTCTATTTGAACTTTACCTACTCTCAACACACACTTCTATACTTTGACACCTATCATCGTGATACGACTTTGACTCCTTCCCAACTACAACACACTCTATTTGACCTTTACCTACTCTCAACACACACACTTCTATACATTGACACCTATCATCGTGTTTCATTTGTCTAGTACACATCAATTTAACCTTTACCTATCTTCAACACACACACATTTACCTTAACCTATCATTGTGTTTGTAGCTCATCTACTCGTATATCTCATCTGTCTCGTCTCATCTCATCAATACAAACATACTTCTTTAGACCATTTTATAACTATAGCACACATCAATTTGATTTTTACCTGCCCTCATCATGTACACATTTCACAGGTGGATTAGGCCTATTGGGGATACCACCATAAAAAAACGCGCCGTGTACTCTACCGCAAGGTGGTGTGGAAATGAGTACATAATATGGTATTTTAAATACATCAAAGTGTACAAATTTTATCAACGAATGGAGTGAATGACATTGCTGATTTGCTATGGTTGAATGTATAAAGAGAGGGATGAAAGAAAGTATGATGCTATGAATCTTTAATAAAAGAACGGGTCATACTGTTGATCTGCACCTTCGACAATTGAAAAATACAGACTGGAATCATTAATAAAATAACAGGTCATACTGCTGATCTGCACCTTCGATAATTGATAAAAATACAACTGGAAATCATTAATATTGATCTGCACCTTCGATAATTGAAAAAAATGACTGGAATCATTAATAAAAGAACAGGTCATACTGTTTATCTGCACCTTCGATAATTGATAAAAATACAAACGAGAATCTTTAATAAAAGAACGGGTCATACTGTTGATCTGCACCTTCGACAATTGAAAAAATACAGACTGGAATCATTAATAAAATAACAGGTCATACTGCTGATCTGCATCTTCGATAATTGAAAAAATACAGACTGGAATCATTAATAAAATAACAGGTCATACTGCTGATCTGCACCTTCGATAATTGAAAAATACAGACTGTGAATCATTAATAAAAGAACAGGTCATACTGCTGATCTGCATCTTCGATAATTGAAAAATACAGACTGGAAGGTCATACTGCTGATCTGCACCTTCGATAATTGATAAAATACAAATATGAATCGTTAATAAAGAACAGGTCATTCTGCTGATCTGCACCTTTGATAAATGAAAAATACAACATAATTCCATAATCGAACTTAACAAGTGTTCCTCACAGATCGTTGGACGAGAAAAAAGTGTTCCTGTCGATCCAGAGTAGCGACATTCTGCAGTCAACGTGGGATGTACACGTGAAGGAGTCCTCGGAAATTGTTTTCTATTAGGACCTAATCAAGCTAATAATGTAAGTACTTTTAATTGCATATGTAGTCATATATGAATTTGCATTTACACATCTATTTCGAATCCTCGCACATAAATAATTTCGTATTTCTATCTATATGTACTATCTTAAAATTTTAAATATCTGAACTCTAGATTTTCATTGATGTTGTTTCTTGGTCTGGTGATAGGTCAATTTCAAGTAGAAAAACCAATTTTTTACATATTGCCTATGTTTCGGCTTATATTTAAGCCATCTTCAGTGATCTAGAAATGCAAATGCGTTACATAAATAATATAACATTACAATAAATTAAAACAAAACACATTGAAAATTACACATTAAAAATACAATTTACACTTAGTAATATTTATTTTATTCTATCTAGATTTTCAAATTAAATAAATAGATTCAATTTTCAAGTATCATCTACAAACAGAAAAATTGCGTTGTTTGTAATATATTGTTAGATTATTAGAATAGTTAAGAATTAAAATAGAGAGCAGTCGTGTTTTCACAATAGGAACCCTCATCCTGCTTGATAACCATTAAGCTATTTGGACAACAGGAAAATAGTCTAATTAATACCATCTTTTAAAATTTTCATTTTAATTCTCGATGGATGCATTATACATTTCATGCATTGTATTCGTATGCCTGTCTTCATACTGCGTTTTTACACAAATAAGCAAATCCTACAATTACAATATTGCAACATAAATTTAAAATATTTTCCATACATAACATCTTGAATCACTTCTGTTGCATTATATAAAATGTGTCTTCACCATTTGGGTTTTCTCGTTTGACATATGCAATCCTAACAAAACTGATTTATTAGTTTGCACTTAATGATCATTGGTTAACTGATTTAGTAAATTAATATGTAAAGAAAACACTTGTTCATTTGGATACATATAGGGGACATTATATCCGTAAGTGTTTTCATCACTGAGACTTTATTAGTTTTCAGTTATAAATAACTTTTTGAATATAGCTATAATTTCAGGAAGCGCTATTAAATGCAGATATTACAATTGCTCTCAACCCGTATAAATGTCTATGATCTGGGCTTCCCGTTTCAGTGGGGTGCAAAAGTAGCTCGCCTCCTCGTGGTGCACCCTGGATTACGCTAAGAGCTAATACAAATACTTCATCTTAATCTAATCTCGGCCCATACCAACTTCATCGTGACATAATTTCAAAACACCATTTCATCTTTACCTACTCTCAACATATAATTTTCACTTTGACAGCCTCAATACACACACACACACACACCAGTACCTTGACCTGTTGTCACAGCACACATCTATTTGACCTTTACGTACTCTCAACACACATACAAACATCTATTTGACTTTTACCTACTCTCAATACAAACACACACACTTCTATACTTTGACACCTATCATCGTGTTTGTAGCTTGTCTAGGCTCGCATCGAGAAAGACAGTCCTGGCGAACTCAGCTTCGTTAGGATGCTGCCGGTGATACGACTTTGACTCTTTTCTAACTACAACACACTATTTCACCTTACTTACTCTCAACACACACACACACACCTCTATACTTTGACACCTATCATCGTGTTTGTAGCTTGTCTAGGCTCGCATCGAGAAAGACAGTCCTGGCGAACTCAGCTTCGTTAGGATGCTGCCGGTGATACGACTTTGACTCTTTTCTAACTACAACACACTATTTCACCTTACTTACTCTCAACACACACACACACACTTCTATACTTTGACACCTATCATCGTGTTTGTAGCTTGTCTAGGCTCGCATCGAGAAAGACAGTCCTGGCGAACTCAGCTTCGTTAGGATGCTGCCGGTGATACGACTTTGACTCTTTTCTAACTACAACACACTATTTCACCTTACTTACTCTCAACACACACACACACACACACACTTCTATACTTTGCATCGTGTTTGTAGCTTGTCTAGGCTCGCATCGAGAAAGACAGTCCTGGCGAACTCAGCTTCGTTAGGATGCTGCCGGTGATACGACTTTGACTCTTTTCTAACTACAACACACTATTTCACCTTACTTACTCTCAACACACACACACACACACTTCTATACTTTGACACCTATCATCGTGTTTGTAGCTTGTCTAGGCTCGCATCGAGAAAGACAGTCCTGGCGAACTCAGCTTCGTTAGGATGCTGCCGGTGATACGACTTTGACTCTTTTCTAACTACAACACACTATTTCACCTTACTTACTCTCAACACACACACACACTTCTATACTTTGACACCTATCATCGTGATACGACTTTGACATCTTTCACAACTACAACACACTCTATTTGAACTTTACCTACTCTCACACACACACTTCTATACTTTGACACCTATCATCGTGTTTCATTTGTCTAGTACACTTTGATACATCAATTTAACCTTTACCTATCTTCAACACACACACATTTACCTTAACCTATCATTGTGTTTGTAGCTCATCTACTCGTATATCTCATCTGTCTCGTCTCATCTCATCAATACAAACATACTTCTTTAGACCATTTTATAACTATAGCACACATCAATTTGATTTTTACCTGCCCTCATCATGTACACATTTCACAGGTGGATTAGGCCTATTGGGGATACCACCATAAAAAAAACGCGCCGTGTACTCTACCGCAAGGTGGTGTGGAAATGAGTACATAATATGGTATTTTAAATACATCAAAGTGTACAAATTTTATCAACGAATGGAGTGAATGACATTGCTGATTTGCTATGGTTGAATGTATAAAGAGAGTGATGATGAATCTTTAATAAAAGAAGTCATACTGATGCTATGAATCTTTTAAGAATCATTAATAAAATAACAGGTCATACTGTTGATCTGCACCTTCGACAATTGAAAAAATACAGACTGGAATCATTAATAAAATAACAGGTCATACTGCTGATCTGAACCTTCGATAATTGAAAAAATTCAGACTGGAATCATTAATAAAAGAACAGGTCTGCATGCTGATCTGCACCTTCGATAATTGAAAAAATACAGACTGGAATCATTAATAAAATAACAGGTCATACTGCTGATCTGCACCTTCGATAATTGAAAAAATACAGACTGGAATCATTAATAAAATAACAGGTCATACTGCTGATCTGCACCTTCGATAATTGAAAAAATGCAGACTGGAATCATTAATAAAAGAACGGGTCATACTGCTGATCTGCATCTTCGATAATTGATAAAAAATACAGACTGGAATCATTAATAAAGAACAGGTCATACTGCTGATCTGCACCTTCGATAATTGATAAAATACAAATATGAATCGTTAATAAAGAACAGGTCATTCTGCTGATCTGCACAATTGATAAATGAAAAAATACAACATAATTCCATAATTCATTTCAAGCTTGCTACTCATCTGCCAAAAATGGAAAAATAAATTTCCGAAAAATAAAATTTCGTGCACGAAGTATTTTAAAACAAAGTGATAGTGAAAAAGTGGGAAAAAGGGCAATTTGTGTCGCTAGTACTTCAGTAATCTGTGTGTCGCGCAGAGCTATTCAAACTTAACAAGTGTTCCTCACAGATCGTTGGACGAGAAAAAAGTGTTCCTGTCGATCCAGAGTAGCGACATTCTGCAGTCAACGTGGGATTTACACGTGAAGGAGTCCTCGGAAATTGTTTTCTATTAGGAACTAATCAAGCTAATAATGTAAGTACTTTTAATTGCATATGTAGTCATATATGAATTTGCATTTACACATCTATTTCGAATCCTCGCACATAAATAATTTCGTATTTCTATCTATATGTACTATCTTAAAATTTTAAATATCTGAACTCTAGATTTTCATTGATGTTGTTTCTTGGTCTGGTGATAGGTCAATTTCAAGTAGAAAAACCAATTTTTTACATATTGCCTATGTTTCGGCTTATATTTAAGCCATCTTCAGCTCTAGAAATGCAAATGCGTTACATAAATAATATAACATTACAATAAATTAAAACAAAACACATTGAAAATTACACATTAAAAATACAATTTACACTTAGTAATATTTATTTTATTCTATCTAGATTTTCAAATTAAATAAATAGATTCAATTTTCAAGTATCATCTACAAACAGAAAAATTGCGTTGTTTGTAATATATTGTTAGATTATTAGAATAGTTAATTAAAATAGAGAGCAGTCGTGTTTTCACAATAGGAACCCTCATCCTGCTTGATAACCATTAAGCTATTTGGACAACAGGAAAATAGTCTAATTAATACCATCTTTTAAAATTTTCATTTTAATTCTCGATGGATGCATTATACATTTCATGCATTGTATTCGTATGCCTGTCTTCATACTGCGTTTTTTACACAAATAAGCAAATCCTACAATTACAATATTGCAACATAAATTTAAAATATTTTCCATACATAACATCTTGAATCACTTCTGTTGCATTATATAAAATGTGTCTTCACCATTTGGTGTTTCTCGTTTGACATATGCAATCCTAACAAAACTGATTTATTAGTTTGCACTTAATGATCATTGGTTAACTGATTTAGTAAATTAATATGTAAAGAAAACACTTGTTCATTTGGATACATATAGGGGACATTATATCCGTAAGTGTTTTCATCACTGAGACTTTATTAGTTTTTCAGTTATAAATAACTTTTGAATATAGCTATAATTTCAGGAAGCGCTATTAAATGCAGATATTACAATTGCTCTCAACCCGTATAAATGTCTATGATCTGAGCTTCCCGTTTCAGTGGGGTGCAAAAGTAGCTCGCCTCCTCGTGGTGCACCCTGGATTACGCTAAGAGCTAATACAAATACTTCATCTTAATCTAATCTCGGCCCATACCAACTTCATCGTGACATAATTTCAAAACACCATTTCATCTTTACCTACTCTCAACATATAATTTTCACTTTGACAGCCTCAATACACACACACACACACCAGTACCTTGACCTGTTGTCACAGCACACATCTATTTGACCTTTACGTACTCTCAACACACATACAAACATCTATTTGACTTTTACCTACTCTCAATACAAACACACACACTTCTATACTTTGACACCTATCATCGTGTTTGTAGCTTGTCTAGGCTCGCATCGAGAAAGACAGTCCTGGCGAACTCAGCTTCGTTAGGATGCTGCCGGTGATACGACTTTGACTCTTTTCTAACTACAACACACTATTTCACCTTACTTACTCACAACACACACACTTCTATACTTTGACACCTATCATCGTGTTTGTAGCTTGTCTAGGCTCGCATCGAGAAAGACAGTCCTGGCGAACTCAGCTTCGTTAGGATGCTGCCGGTGATACGACTTTGACTCTTTTCTAACTACAACACACTATTTCACCTTACTTACTCTCAACACACACACACACACACACTTCTATACTTTGACACCTATCATCGTGTTTGTAGCTTGTCTAGGCTCGCATCGAGAAAGACAGTCCTGGCGAACTCAGCTTCGTTAGGATGCTGCCGGTGATACGACTTTGACTCTTTTCTAACTACAACACACTATTTCACCTTACTTACTCTCAACACACACACACACACACACACCTATCATCGTGTTTGTAGCTTGTCTAGGCTCGCATCGAGAAAGACAGTCCTGGCGAACTCAGCTTCGTTAGGATGCTGCCGGTGATACGACTTTGACTCTTTTCTAACTACAACACACTATTTCACCTTACTTACTCTCAACACACACACACACACACACACACTTCTATACTTTGACACCTATCATCGTGTTTGTAGCTTGTCTAGGCTCGCATCGAGAAAGACAGTCCTGGCGAACTCAGCTTCGTTAGGATGCTGCCGGTGATACGACTTTGACTCTTTTCTAACTACAACACACTATTTCACCTTACTTACTCTCAACACACACACACACTTCTATACTTTGACACCTATCATCGTGATACGGCTTTGCCTCTTTCCCAACTACAACACACTCTATTTGAACTTTACCTACTCTCAACACACACTTCTATACTTTGACACCTATCATCGTGATACGACTTTGACTCCTTCCCAACTACAACACACTCTATTTGACCTTTACCTACTCTCAACACACACACTTCTATACATTGACACCTATCATCGTGTTTCATTTGTCTAGTACACATCAATTTAACCTTTACCTATCTTCAACACACACACATTTACCTTAACCTATCATTGTGTTTGTAGCTCATCTACTCGTATATCTCATCTGTCTCGTCTCATCTCATCAATACAAACATACTTCTTTAGACCATTTTATAACTATAGCACACATCAATTTGATTTTTACCTGCCCTCATCATGTACACATTTCACAGGTGGATTAGGCCTATTGGGGATACCACCATAAAAAAAACGCGCCGTGTACTCTACCGCAAGGTGGTGTGGAAATGAGTACATAATATGGTATTTTAAATACATCAAAGTGTACAAATTTTATCAACGAATGGAGTGAATGACATTGCTGATTTGCTATGGTTGAATGTATAAAGAGAGGGATGAAAGAAAGTATGATGCTATGAATCTTTAATAAAAGAACGGGTCATACTGTTGATCTGCACCTTCGACAATTGAAAAAATACAGACTGGAATCATTAATAAAATAACAGGTCATACTGCTGATCTGCACCTTCGATAATTGAAAAAATACAGACTGGAATCATTAATAAAATAACAGGTCATACTGCTGATCTGCACCTTCGATAATTGAAAAAATGCAGACTGGAATCATTAATAAAAGAACGGGTCATACTGCTGATCTGCATCTTCGATAATTGAAAAAATGCAGACTGGATTCATTAATAAAGGAACAGGTCATACTGTTGATCTGCCCCTTCGATAATTGATAAAAATACAAATGTGAATATTTAATAAAAGAACGGGTCATACTGCTGATCTGTACCTTCGATAATTGAAAAAATACAGACTGGAATCATTAGTAAAATAACAGGTCATACTGCTGATCTGCATCTTCGATAATTGAAAAAATACAGACTGGAATCATTAATAAAATAACAGGTCATACTGCTGATCTGCACCTTCGATAATTGATAAAGATACAAATATGAATTGTTAATAAAGAACAGGTCATACTGTTGATCTGCACCTTCGATAAATGAAAAATACAACATAATTCCATAATTCTCAAGCTGATCTGCACCTTCGATAATTGATAAAATACAAATATGAATCATTAATAAAAAACAGGTCATTCTGCTGATCTGCACCTTTGATAAATGAAAAAAATAACATAATTCCATAATTCTTTGTGTCGCCAGTATCAGTAAATCTGTAAAATAAAATTAGTATTTTAAAACAAAGTGATAGTCAATGATTGTCACCCAATTCAAAAATAACAAGTGTTCCTCATCGTGACGAGTTCCTGTCGATTGATTCTGTCAACGTGGGATTACATGAAGGAGTCCTCGAAATTGTTTCTATTAGGACCTAATCAAGCTAATAATGTAAGTACTTTTAATTGCATATGTAGTCATATATGAATTTGCATTTACACATCTATTTCGAATCCTCGCATAAATAATTTCGTATTTCTATCTATATGTACTATCTTAAAATTTTAAATATCTGAACTCTAGATTTTCATTGATGTTGTTTCTTGGTCTGGTGATAGGTCAATTTCAAGTAGAAAAACCAATTTTTTACATATTGCCTATGTTTCGGCTTATATTTAAGCCATCTTCAGGGCTCTAGAATGCAAATGCGTTACATAAATAATATAACATTACAATAAATTAAAACAAAACACATTGAAAATTACACATTAAAAATACAATTTACACTTAGTAAATTGCAATATAAATTTAAAATATTTTCCATACATAACATCTTGAATCACTTCTGTTGCATTATATAAAATGTGTCTTCACCATTTGGGTTTTCGTTTGACATATGCAATCCTAACAAAACTGATTTATTAGTTTGCACTTAATGATCATTGGTTAACTGATTTAGTAAATTAATATGTAAAGAAAACACTTGTTCATTTGGATACATATAGGGGACATTATATCCGTAAGTGTTTTCATCACTGAGACTTTATTAGTTTTCAGTTATAAATAACTTTTTGAATATAGCTATAATTTCAGGAAGCGCTATTAAATGCAGATATTACAATTGCTCTCAACCCGTATAAATGTCTATGATCTGGGAACTTCCCGTTTCAGTGGGGTGCAAAGTAGCTCGCCTCCTCGTGGTGCACCCTGGATTACGCTAAAGAGCTAATACAAATACTTCATCTTAATCTAATCTCGGCCCATACCAACTTCATCGTGACATAATTTCAAAACACCATTTCATCTTTACCTACTCTCAACATATAATTTTCACTTTGACAGCCTCAATACACACAAACACACACACAAGAAACATGACCTGTTGTCACAGCACACATCTATTTTAACTTTAAGAACTCTCAACACACATACTAACATCTCTTTGACTTTTACCTACTCTCAATACAACCACACACCCTTCTATACTTTGACACCTATCATCGTGTTTGTAGCTTGTCTAGGCTCGCATCGAGAAAGACAGTCCTGGCGAACTCAGCTTCGTTAGGATGCTGCCGGTGATACGACTTTGACTCTTTTCTAACTACAACACACTATTTCACCTTACTTACTCTCAACACACACACACACACACTTCTATACTTTGACACCTATCATCGTGTTTGTAGCTTGTCTAGGCTCGCATCGAGAAAGACAGTCCTGGCGAACTCAGCTTCGTTAGGATGCTGCCGGTGATACGACTTTGACTCTTTTCTAACTACAACACACTATTTCACCTTACTTACTCTCAACACACACACACACACTTCTATACTTTGACACCTATCATCGTGTTTGTAGCTTGTCTAGGCTCGCATCGAGAAAGACAGTCCTGGCGAACTCAGCTTCGTTAGGATGCTGCCGGTGATACGACTTTGACTCTTTTCTAACTACAACACACTATTTCACCTTACTTACTCTCAACACACACACACACACCTATCATCGTGTTTGTAGCTTGTCTAGGCTCGCATCGAGAAAGACAGTCCTGGCGAACTCAGCTTCGTTAGGATGCTGCCGGTGATACGACTTTGACTCTTTTCTAACTACAACACACTATTTCACCTTACTTACTCTCAACACACACACACACACTTCTATACTTTGACACCTATCATCGTGTTTGTAGCTTGTCTAGGCTCGCATCGAGAAAGACAGTCCTGGCGAACTCAGCTTCGTTAGGATGCTGCCGGTGATACGACTTTGACTCTTTTCTAACTACAACACACTATTTCACCTTACTTACTCTCAACACACACACACACACTTCTATACTTTGACACCTATCATCGTGATACGGCTTTGCCTCTTTCCCAACTACAACACACTCTATTTGAACTTTACCTACTCTCAACACACACTTCTATACTTTGACACCTATCATCGTGACCAACTACAACACACTCTATTTGAACTTTACCTACTCTCAACACACACTTCTATACATTGACACCTATCATCGTGTTTCATTTGTCTAGTACACATCAATTTAACCTTTACCTATCTTCAACACACACACATTTACCTTAACCTATCATTGTGTTTGTAGCTCATCTACTCGTATATCTCATCTGTCTCGTCTCATCTCATCAATACAAACATACTTCTTTAGACCATTTTATAACTATAGCACACATCAATTTGATTTTTACCTGCCCTCATCATGTACACATTTCACAGGTGGATTAGGCCTAACATCAAAGTGTACAAATTTTATCAACGAATGGAGTGAATGACATTGCTGATTTGCTATGGTTGAATGTATAAAGAGAGGATGAAAGGAATCTTTAATAAAAGAACGGGTCATACTGTTGATCTGCACCTTCGACAATTGAAAAAATACAGACTGGAATCATTAATAAAATAACAGGTCATACTGCTGATCTGCACCTTCGATAATTGAAAAAATACAGAGTGGAATCATTAATAAAATAACAGGTCATACTGCTGATCTGCACCTTCGATAATTGAAAAAATGCAGACTGGAATCATTAATAAAAGAACGGGTCATACTGCTGATCTGCATCTTCGATAATTGAAAAAATGCAGACTGGATTCATTAATAAAGGAACAGGTCATACTGTTGATCTGCCCCTTCGATAATTGATAAAAATACAAATGTGAATATTTAATAAAAGAACGGGTCATACTGCTGATCTGTACCTTCGATAATTGAAAAAATACAGACTGGAATCATTAGTAAAATAACAGGTCATACTGCTGATCTGCATCTTCGATAATTGAAAAAATACAGACTGGAATCATTAATAAAATAACAGGTCATACTGCTGATCTGCACCTTCGATAATTGATAAAGATACAAATGGAATCATTAATTAAATAACAGGTCATTCTGCTGATCTGCACCTTTGATAAATGAAAAATACAACATAATTCCATAATTCATTTCATAGCTTCCTACTCATCTGCCAAAATTGGAAAAATAAATTTCCGAAAAATAAAATTTCGTGCACGATAATTTTAAAACAAAGTGATAGTGAAAAGTGGGAAAAGGGCAATTTGTGTCGCTAGTACTTCAGTAATCTGTGTGTGTCGCGCATATTCAAACTTAACAAGTGTTCCTCACAGATCGTTGGACGAGAAAAAGTGTTCCTGTCGATCCAGAGTAGCGACATTCTATTAATTGAAAGAACGAGTCCATCGTGTTCATTTGTCTAGTACACATCAATGTTGATCTGCCCTTCGATAGAATATGTAAGTACTTTTAATTGCATATGTAGTCATATATGAATTTGCATTTACACATCTATTTCGAATCCTCGCACATAAATAATTTCGTATTTCTATCTATATGTACTATCTTAAAATTTTAAATATCTGAACTCTAGATTTTCATTGATGTTGTTTCTTGGTCTGGTGATAGGTCAATTTCAAGTAGAAAAACCAATTTTTTACATATTGCCTATGTTTCGCTTATATTTAAGCCATCTTCAGAACTCTAGAAATGCAAATGCGTTACATAAATAATATAACATTACAATAAATTAAAACAAAACACATTGAAAATTACACATTAAAAATACAATTTACACTTAGTAATATTTATTTTATTCTATTTTCAAATTAAATAAATAGATTCAATTTTCAAGTATCATCTAATATATTGTTAGATTATTAGAATAGTTAAGAATTAAAATAGAGAGCAGTCGTGTTTTCACAATAGGAACCCTCATCCTGCTTGATAACCATTAAGCTATTTGGACAACAGGAAAATAGTCTAATTAATACCATCTTTTAAAATTTTCATTTTAATTCTCGATGGATGCATTATACATTTCATGCATTGTATTCGTATGCCTGTCTTCATACTGCGTTTTTACACAAATAAGCAAATCCTACAATTACAATATTGCAATATAAATTTAAAATATTTTCCATACATAACATCTTGAATCACTTCTGTTGCATTATATAAAATGTGTCTTCACCATTTGGGTTTTTCGTTTGACATATGCAATCCTAACAAAACTGATTTATTAGTTTGCACTTAATGATCATTGGTTAACTGATTTAGTAAATTAATATGTAAAGAAAACACTTGTTCATTTGGATACATATAGGGGACATTATATCCGTAAGTGTTTTCATCACTGAGACTTTATTAGTTTTCAGTTATAAATAACTTTTTGAATATAGCTATAATTTCAGGAAGCGCTATTAAATGCAGATATTACAATTGCTCTCAACCCGTATAAATGTCTATGATCTGGGAGCTTCCCGTTTCAGTGGGGTGCAAAAGTAGCTCGCCTCCTCGTGGTGCACCCTGGATTACGCTAAAGAGCTAATACAAATACTTCATCTTAATCTAATCTCGGCCCATACCAACTTCATCGTGACATAATTTCAAAACACCATTTCATCTTTACCTACTCTCAACATATAATTTTCACTTTGACAGCCTCAATACACACACACACACACACCAGTACCTTGACCTGTTGTCACAGCACACATCTATTTGACCTTTACGTACTCTCAACACACATACAAACATCTATTTGACTTTTACCTACTCTCAATACAAACACACACACTTCTATACTTTGACACCTATCATCGTGTTTGTAGCTTGTCTGAAACTCGCATCGAGAAAGACAGTCCTGGCGAACTCAGCTTCGTTAGGATGCTGCCGGTGATACGACTTTGACTCTTTTCTAACTACAACACACTATTTCACCTTACTTACTCTCAACACACACACACACACACACACTTCTATACTTTGACACCTATCATCGTGTTTGTAGCTTGTCTAGGCTCGCATCGAGAAAGACAGTCCTGGCGAACTCAGCTTCGTTAGGATGCTGCCGGTGATACGACTTTGACTCTTTTCTAACTACAACACACTATTTCACCTTACTTACTCTCAACACACACACACTTCTATACTTTGACACCTATCATCGTGTTTGTAGCTTGTCTAGGCTCGCATCGAGAAAGACAGTCCTGGCGAACTCAGCTTCGTTAGGATGCTGCCGGTGATACGACTTTGACTCTTTTCTAACTACAACACACTATTTCACCTTACTTACTCTCACCACACACACACTTCTATACTTTGACACCTATCATCGTGTTTGTAGCTTGTCTAGGCTCGCATCGAGAAAGACAGTCCTGGCGAACTCAGCTTCGTTAGGATGCTGCCGGTGATACGACTTTGACTCTTTTCTAACTACAACACACTATTTCACCTTACTTACTCTCAACACACACACACACACTTCTATACTTTGACACCTATCATCGTGTTTGTAGCTTGTCTAGGCTCGCATCGAGAAAGACAGTCCTGGCGAACTCAGCTTCGTTAGGATGCTGCCGGTGATACGACTTTGACTCTTTTCTAACTACAACACACTATTTCACCTTACTTACTCTCAACACACACACACTTCTATACTTTGACACCTATCATCGTGTTTGTAGCTTGTCTAGGCTCGCATCGAGAAAGACAGTCCTGGCGAACTCAGCTTCGTTAGGATGCTGCCGGTGATACGACTTTGACTCTTTTCTAACTACAACACACTATTTCACCTTACTTACTCTCAACACACACACACACACACTTCTATACTTTGACACCTATCATCGTGATACGACTTTGACTCCTTCCCAACTACAACACACTCTATTTGAACTTTACCTACTCTCAACACACACTTCTATACTTTGACACCTATCATCGTGATACGACTTTGACTCCTTAACTACAACACACTCTATTTGACCTTTACCTACTCTCAACACACACACTTCTATACATTGACACCTATCATCGTGGTACACATCAATTTAACCTTTACCTATCTTCAACACACACATTTACCTTAACCTATCATTGTGTTTGTAGCTCATCTACTCGTATATCTCATCTGTCTCGTCTCATCTCATCAATACAAACATACTTCTTTAGACCATTTTATAACTATAGCACACATCAATTTGATTTTTACCTGCCCTCATCATGTACACATTTCACAGGTGGATTAGGCCTATTGGGGATACCACCATAAAAAAACGCGCCGTGTACTCTACCGCAAGGTGGTGTGGAAATGAGTACATAATATGGTATTTTAAATACATCAAAGTGTACAAATTTTATCAACGAATGGAGTGAATGACATTGCTGATTTGCTATGGTTGAATGTATAAAGAGAGGATGAAAGAAAGTATGATGCTATGAATCTTTAATAAAAGAACGGGTCATACTGTTGATCTGCACCTTCGACAATTGAAAAAATACAGACTGGAATCATTAATAAAATAACAGGTCATACTGCTGATCTGCACCTTCGATAATTGAAAAATACAGATGGAATCATTAATAAATAACAGGTCATACTGCTGATCTGCACCTCGATAATTGAAATCATTAATAAGACTGGAATCATTGCTTCAATAATTGAAGTCTCATTAAAAGCGTCATACTGCTGATCTGCACCTTCGATAATTGATTACAAATATAATTTAATAAAGAACGGGTCATACTGCTGATCTGCATCTTCGATAATTGAAAAAATACAGACTGGAATCATTAATAAAATAACAGGTCATACTGCTGATCTGCACCTTCGATAATTGAAAAAATACAGACGGGAATCATTAAGAAAAGAACAGGTCATACTGTTGATCTGCCCCTTCGATAATTGATAAAAATACAAACGTGAATTTTAAATAAAAGAACGGGTCATACTGCTGATCTGTACCTTCGACAATTGAAAAAATACAGACTGGAATCATTAGTAAAATAACAGGTCATACTGCTGATCTGCATCTTCGATAATTGAAAAAATGCAGACTGGATTCATTAATAAAGGAACAGGTCATACTGTTGATCTGCCCCTTCGATAATTGATAAAAATACAAATGTGAATTTTTATGCTGATCTGTACCTTCGATAATTGAAAAAATACAGACTGGA
Organism: Monochamus saltuarius; assembly: GCA_025584915.1. Taxonomy (NCBI): domain Eukaryota; kingdom Metazoa; phylum Arthropoda; class Insecta; order Coleoptera; family Cerambycidae; genus Monochamus; species Monochamus saltuarius. Next base: position 37,810 of record JALDAQ010000080.1, read on the forward strand.
ATCATTAATAAAATAACAGGTCATACTGCTGATCTGCATCTTCGATAATTGAAAAAATACAGACTGGAATCATTAATAAAATAACAGGTCCTACTGCTCATCTGCACCTTCGATAATTGAAAAAATACAGACGGGAATCATTAATAAAAGAACAGGTCATACTGTTGATCTGCCCCTTCGATAGAATAGGTCATACTGCTGATCTGCACCTTCGATAATTGATAAAGATACAAATATGAATCGTTAATAAAGAACAGGTCATTCTGCTGATCTGCACCTTTGATAAATGAAAAAATACAACATAATTCCATAATTCATTTCAAGCTTGCTACTCATCTGCCAAAAATGGAAAAATAAATTTCCGAAAAATAAAAATTCGTGCACGAAGTATTTTAAAACAAAGTGATAGTGAAAAAGTGGGAAAAAGGGCAATTTGTGTCGCTAGTACTTCAGTAATCTGTGTGTGCCGCGCAGTGCTATTCAAACTTAACAAGTGTTCCTCACAGATCGTTGGACGAGAAAAAAGTGTTCCTGTCGATCCAGAGTAGCGACATTCTGCAGTCAACGTGGGATTTACACTTGAAGGAGTCCTCGGAAATTGTTTTCTATTAGGAACTAATTAAGCTGATAATGTAAGTACTTTTAATTGCATATGTAGTCATATATGAATTTGCATTTACACATCTATTTCGAATCCTCGCACATAAATAATTTCGTATTTCTATCTATATGTACTATCTTAAAATTTGAAATATCTGAACTGAATAGATTTTCATTGATGTTGTTTCTTGGTCTGGTGATAGGTCAATTTCAAGTAGAAAAACCAATTTTTTACATATTGCCTATGTTTAATATTTAAGCCATCTTCAGGGCTCTAGAAATGCAAATGCGTTACATAAATAATATAACATTACAATAAATTAAAACAAAACACATTGAAAATTACACATTAAAAATACAATTTACGCTTAGTAATATTTATTTTATTCTATCTAGATTTTCAAATTAAATAAATAGATTCAATTTTCAAGTATCATCTACAAACAGAAAAATTGCGTTGTTTGTAATATATTGTTAGATTATTAGAATAGTTAAGAATTAAAATAGAGAGCAGTCGTGTTTTCACAATAGGAACCCTCATCCTGCTTGATAACCATTAAGCTATTTGGACAACAGGAAAATAGTCTAATTAATACCATCTTTTAAAATTTTCATTTTAATTCTCGATGGATGCATTATACATTTCATGCATAGTATTCGTATGCCTGTCTTCATACTGCGTTTTTACACAAATAAGCAAATCCTACAATTACAATATTGCAATATAAATTTAAAATATTTTCCATACATAACATCTTGAATCACTTCTGTTGCACGTTTGACATATGCAATCCTAACAAAACTGATTTATTAGTTTGCACTTAATGATCATTGGTTAACTGATTTAGTAAATTAATATGTAAAGAAAACACTTGTTCATTTGGATACATATAGGGGACATTATATCCGTAAGTGTTTTCATCACTGAGACTTTATTAGTTTTTCAGTTATAAATAACTTTTTGAATATAGCTAAAATTTCAGGAAGCGCTATTAAATGCAGATATTACAATTGCTCTCAACCCGTATAAATGTCTATGATCTGGGAGCTTCCCGTTTCAGTGGGGTGCAAAAGTAGCTCGCCTCCTCGTGGTGCACCCTGGATTACGCTAAAGAGCTAATACAAATACTTCATCTTAATCTAATCTCGGCCCATACCAACTTAATCGTGACATAATTTCAAAACACCATTTCATCTTTACCTACTCTCAACATATAATTTTCACTTTGACAGCCTCAATACACACACACACACCAGTACCTTGACCTATTGTCACAGCACACATCTATTTGACCTTTACGTACTCTCAACACACATACAAACATCTATTTGACTTTTACCTACTCTCAATACAAACACACACACTTCTATACTTTGACACCTATCATCGTGTTTGTAGCTTGTCTAGGCTCGCATCGAGAAAGACAGTCCTGGCGAACTCAGCTTCGTTAGGATGCTGCCGGTGATACGACTTTGACTCTTTTCTAACTACAACACACTATTTCACCTTACTTACTCTCAACACACACACACACACACACACACACCTATCATCGTGTTTGTAGCTTGTCTAGGCTCGCATCGAGAAAGACAGTCCTGGCGAACTCAGCTTCGTTAGGATGCTGCCGGTGATACGACTTTGACTCTTTTCTAACTACAACACACTATTTCACCTTACTTACTCTCAACACACACACACACTTCTATACTTTGACACCTATCATCGTGTTTGTAGCTTGTCTAGGCTCGCATCGAGAAAGACAGTCCTGGCGAACTCAGCTTCGTTAGGATGCTGCCGGTGATACGACTTTGACTCTTTTCTAACTACAACACACTATTTCACCTTACTCTCAATACACACACACACTTCTATACTTTGACACCTATCATCGTGTTTGTAGCTTGTCTAGGCTCGCATCGAGAAAGACAGTCCTGGCGAACTCAGCTTCGTTAGGATGCTGCCGGTGATACGACTTTGACTCTTTTCTAACTACAACACACTATTTCACCTTACTTACTCTCAACACACACACACACACACTTCTATACTTTGACACCTATCATCGTGTTTGTAGCTTGTCTAGGCTCGCATCGAGAAAGACAGTCCTGGCGAACTCAGCTTCGTTAGGATGCTGCCGGTGATACGACTTTGACTCTTTTCTAACTACAACACACTATTTCACCTTACTTACTCTCAACACACACACACACACACTTCTATACTTTGACACCTATCATCGTGTTTGTAGCTTGTCTAGGCTCGCATCGAGAAAGACAGTCCTGGCGAACTCTGCTTCGTTAGGATGCTGCCGGTGATACGACTTTAACTCTTTTCTAACTACAACACACTATTTCACCTTACTTACTCTCAACACACACACACTTCTATACATTGACACCTATCATCGTGTTCCAATTATATACGACAATAATGTAAATAGTTAATAACACATCATACTGCTGATATACATCGTGTTTCAGGAAAACGTAATGATGAAAATAAAATCATACTGCTGATATACAACGTGTTTCAGGATGTGATGTACATACTTCACTATTTTATTCTATTTCAATTTTAACCAAAAAAATTCCTATGAAATTTGGTCTGGAAACGCTTTGTTTAGGATATACAGGATGTCAATTTTAAAAAAATTAATTACATTTTCGTTAATAACTCTCGACTACTTTGAATTAAATTCATGAAATTTTGTATGCGGAGGTTTCTTGGGACAGGAAATTCAAATTTTATGGACGATTGGCTGTATCCCAGAGCATGCCACAAGCAACTATTAGGATCCTTTTAAATTGTTTCAACTTTTTTGAGCCACGGTGTATGTCATTTCAGAATAGAAAAACATTTCCCCCTACCTTTTCTACTTATGAAATGTACACCTTATTGAAGTCTCTAGGAGCAGCCGTTTCTGTTAAAAACTCATCTAAAGATGATTCATGCAAATCATGTATTAACGGAACTACACTACAAAATTGGAACCGGTCTATCAGCCAATGTTTTATATACAGGGTGTCCGGAAAAGACGTGTACAACGGAAGACCACAGACTCCTGGGTTCAAAATAAGCCGATTTAGCCCAATTTACTTATTTCCAAAATTGCTTCGTTTAGCCGCTAGAGAGCGCCAAAGTTTGCGAAAAATTTTTGTTTATTCCGAATATCTCGAAAACGACTTGATCGATTTTAACCATTTTTAGGCCACGCAGTTATAAGTCTAACCGACACTTTTTGACGTTATTTAGAATCTTTTGCAGTTATTAGAAATGTAAGAAAAATCATGTATCATGCAAATATAAGCACATATTTTTAACCTCCTGTACAATTACTCTCAGTTTTTTTTGTTAGTAGCTGACTTTATTTAGAAACTTTTTTTATACTTTCAGAATTTTGAATAGATGAGTAGTTTAGGCAGAAAAATTATTTTTCGTATGTCAACAATATCAGCATTCGTTCTGCAACAATGAAGTACCAGAAGTTGGCTCTGTTATTTTAAGTGTCAGTTATGTGTCAAATCTAATCAGCTACTGAAATTAGTCTCTCGGTGTATTCTTCTTGCTCAATTACTTAGTTACTTTAGATC